>BMAU01015914.1:0-145000 GCA_019973935.1 Trichonephila clavipes
TCTTCTCAATCAACTACCTGTCACACTATCTATCCCTTTGCTTAAATTAATTCATGGATAGAATTAAATATTTTTGTTAAATTACAACCAAAATTCACAAAGCCGGATCGGGTCTTCTGAACTATTTACCGATGATTTTAAGTGGGAATGTTAAAGTAGATTTTCCAAAAGACAAATCAAAGTCTTTAGTTGTTTTTTTTTTAAATCAAAATTCAATTTAATTGTGTCAAATGATTCAAGTGAAGCACGAGAAAGTACCGAAGAACGCTTGACCGAGGGTTTTTTTATAGATATTTAAATAAAATTTTGAATTTAAAGGATTTATAACCTATTTCAGCTATTGTTTACCTATTGTTTCCTTCTTAGAATACAATTACTTCCCAAATATGATTGTATATTTCGTACAAAAATATTACTTGATGAGTACAGACATATGAATATAAATAATTTTATATGACAATACTAACAGCTTGCTTTTTATTCACCTAACTAAGCCCTGAAATAATATTATAAAATTTGAAGTTATCACTTTTATCGTGTGGTCATAAGCACACACACACACACACTTTTTTTTTTAAATATCACTTATAATTCATCAGAGTTTCTGAAGAAAGTGCACCTTTTAATTTTCATTAAATATATAAATTTCAAGACGAAATCTTTTTTATTTTATTTGCCTTAAATCTCAAATTCTTTCATCCTTTAAAAAAGCCTGATTGAACCAAATTTAAACTGTAATCAAGAGGATTTATTCAAAGAACTCATATAAGAGGGCAGAAACCTCTAACCAATCCAACTTAAATATGTCTTAAAACTCCAGTCATTAAACGAAACCGCATCTCTACTCAAACAGAGGCGATCTTCTTCCATTTGAGAGAAGATCCTTTCAGTGCAAACTGAAAATTGAGGAATAAATTCGATTATTTCGCGGAAGTTACTTCCCTTCGATTGATCCTGCCTTAAAGCGCATCTCCGTCCAAAGTTCTCTTTAAGTGAACCACCTCTCAAGAAAATACGATAAAGAACAAAATTAAGAGGACGTCTTAAACTAAATCCATGAACCTTCCGAATGAATACGGCCAATCGGTTCGTCCTTAATTCAAGATCACGAATCTCCATTAGTAGAAAAGCTTTTCCTTTGTCCTAAGGCTTTTAAGGCAAGAATTTGGACATCATTCCCCAAAGATCGGCCATTAAAGGGTCGAGGCTCGGAATTTGCAGTTCGGATTAGCTGTTTAAAGAGGAATTTGTGTAGATTGCGTAGATGTGTGTGTGTGTGTGTGTTTTTAGTGTTCGCCGGTGGAACGTGTTGATTTATGGATAATCTTAATGAGAATAAATCGATATTAATTTATGCCCGATAAAATTTGGTGAAGTGCATGTATAAATTGTAATGTACATAAATTCTTGAAAATTAAGTGTACAAGTTTTACTGCGTTAAGGTTATTGAAAATTGGTTGAATAAATTTTAGTATGTAAAAAGGCTTGAAAATTGAAGGAATCCATTTTAACGGGCATAAATTTTTGAAACGTTTGAGTATTTTACTTAATGTTAATAGATTCTTAAATATAAAGTGTATACATTTTAATGAATGGTATCTTCAGAAGGTGAATACGTAAATTTTATTCAGTTTTAATTATGTAGTAATTGTTGTTGAAGTAAGTGCTAGATTTACGTTTAGCAATAAAACTGCAATCTCGCTGATAACATACTTTTAAAAAATATTCCAATTTAAAATACAGTCGACCTCTATATAACGAAGTCGCTAAATCCCGGAAAAAAGTTCGTTATATGGAAAATTCGTTATATATAGGTTAATCTTTTAATATACTTTATAAACCACATAAAACAACTATTAAAAAAGTAATTATATTCTCACATCTTTTTAAAAATTAATATATTTTTATTTTATATATTTTACCTATAAAAAAAAGAAAGAAAAACTACAAGGAAAACAATAAAAAAATAATGTCGATATGTATTTGTATATCGATATGTATTTGTATATCGATATGTATTTGTATATCGATATGTATTTGTATGTCGATATGTAATGTCGATAATGTATTTTCAATATTAATGCTAGAAAGACTGAAACTTAGTATAAACCTATATTGCCCCAAAACAGTCAAAATGACTGCATTGTGAAAGAAGGATCAATGTGTAAAAAAAATTGTTTAAATTAATTTTTAAGTTTTTTTTATGTTATTTACAGTAACATAACAAAATATTAGTAAATATTAACAGTAAAAAAATTTCTTCTCTTGGAAAAAAAAGTCTATTCTAAAAAATTCTTAGAAATTGTTCATTATATATGTAATTTTTTTCTAATCGAAATTCAAAAGAAGTGAAAATGATTTCCTTTGGGCAATCTAGTGTTAAGGAAATAATTTTATATTGAAATTAACGAATTTTAAGCATATTTTCTAATTTAAAGTGTACAAGTAATATTTTACATACATTATTTTATAACTAGAACACAGGGACACAGGACAACTTTCCTGAGGGTGAAAGGGAATATCGAATATGTTTCTAGTGAACTAGACAGTGGTCGTTAAAGGTTGCACTTCTTGAATTAAACGTCCAGAACTCTATTGCTCTCGGTTAGTTAGGACCTAATAAAACCAGTTCAAGATTTATGAGCACCATAAAATGTGTTAAAGAGAGAATAACTTGAAATGCTTAGTAATACTTAAAAAATAGGAAGAAAAAAAATTGAATCACAAAAGAAAAAGTTCGTTATATAGAAAATGCACATCGCTAAACAGAGGTTATTTTGTGAAGAAAATTGTGAAATGTTCAAAGTTCCGGAAAAAGTTCGCTTTGTAGAAAAATTCGCAGTATATAGATTCGTCATATAGAAGTTTGACTGTTGTTGAAAAATGCCAATATCCAATTTTGTCCAATTAAATCCACTATATAAAATGTAGGATAACATATATTCACATTCGACTTATCTCTTCTAAGCACTGTTTAGTAAAAAATTTTAATTTTATAGAAAATGTATTGCTGATTTTAAGAAACTATTTTGAATTCTATTCTATGAATTGCTTGGTTTTTTGGTTGTTTATTTGATTACTTTAAATAAGTTAAAGATATCTATTTTTATATAAAAAAAATTAATTAACATTAATAGAAAAATATTATTGTGTTTTAAAAATGATACCAATTTTATTTGTTGAACTACATTAATACAGAAATGTTAACTGAAATTATTGTCTTTTTAGATAATAACTTTTCTACACATCTCTTGTTAATTTGTAATTTCATTTATCACAATGTTAATAGAGATGTTTATGATAATGAATATATTTTCTTTTAAATGATAACAAATAGATAACCTAATAATTTGTTGAAAAGTTATATAAACGTTAAATATCTACATTTTAACATTAAATTATTTAAAGGTATTCTAAAAAAACGAGGAAAAAACTTAATTTTTATAAAAAATTAATATTGTACAATTTTTACAATATTTTAATGCACTCATGTCCATAAATTAAGGATAATGAAGTTTAGGCAAAGAAAGAGACAGAAGCAAAACAAATTTGACTTATTTGTAAAGTCTATTTATTAAACAAAAGGTAAAGAGCAAAAAAAAAAAATGCTATATGTTTGACATAATTAATAAAATTGCGATTTTTAGTCCCTGGAGCAAATTTCAAAAAAAAAAAAAGAACCTATTTACAAAAACAGTATAACATAGTTAGTATGATGTTTAATACGGAGTATGTCTCCCAGACGATGCAATACAGGCCTTACAACGCCTAGGCCTGCTGAGTATCAAATTATCAATCTGATCTTGGGGAATATTACACCACTCATCAAGCAATGCCCTCCGAAGTTCCGGTAGACAGGTGGGAGGGGGTTGACGGGCTGCAATTCATCGGCCAAGCATATCCCACACATGTTCTATTGGATTCAAGTCCGCTGAGTATGCTGGTCAATCCATACGGGTGATATCCTCCGATTGAAGGCATTCGTCTACAATGTTTGCACGGTGAGGACGGGCGTTGTCATCCATAAACAGAAATTCAGCACCCATGGCGCCCCGAAACAAACGTACATGTTGTTCCAGAATGACATCCCGATAGATGTGGCCTGTCATCGTTACACTCTGAACATGCAGGTCAGTTCTGGAACCAAGAATAATTCCTCCCCAAACGAGCCATCCTGCACCAGCGTAACGGTTCAATGGTGTTCTCTTGGTGGTAACGGGTACCTGGCGATCTCCATATTAAAGTCCGGTGAGAATCAGACTGCAAACTAAACCTGGACTCGTCGGAAAACATCACACAAGACCACTGTTGTGGTGTCCACAATACATGCTCTCTATTCCAGATTAATCGCAGGCGACAGTGAGTTGCGGTAAGTGGAACACATCTGACAGATATATGAGCATATAGACCAATGTGCCCTAAGCGTCTGTACACGGTCTGCCTTAAAACTGTCGTACCGGTAGCTGAAGAGAGCTGACGAGACAGGTCAGATGCTGTGCTCCGCCTGTTTTTTTGGCAATAACTGCCAAATACCGGTCTCATTCGGCATTGTAACTCGGGGCGACCTGTGCTGTAACATCTATTCACATTACCATCATCATGGAATCGTTGCCAAAGCCTGGAGTAGACACTCTGGGCGATTCCAAGTTCCTCGATACTTCCAGCTGGGTACGTCCACATTCCAGTCGTCCAATAATTCTATCACTTAATAAATCATCCAAATGCTTCCTTTTTGCCATAACTATGCGGTTATTGCACTGAAAGGCTTTTAAATCGCTTGTGAACAATTTTACTTCTTTGCTACCATTCCTTATATATACCCCTCTCTTACACTCTCGTCATTGTGACATACTAACCGCGCCATCTGGTGGTTTCCTGGAATTTGCATATTCTTCTTCAAGATGTGTGTGATAATTCTACAGGTGAAATTTTTATTTTAGAGTTCAATTTCTGTGTGATTCTGAATTATCCTTAATTTTTGGGCATGAGTATATTTCACATTTATATTGAACAATAAATGGCAAAAATTAAATTCATTATTTTGCAAATAACAGAAAAAAATCTTTTCATTCGCAACTTTTAAATGTTTATACAAAAAGTAACACATTAATGAACGTTTATTTGTAAAGTTTGAACATTTAAACTTATTTAAGAAATTATTATTCGGAACTATTTTTTTTACATTAGAATTATATTTAAATAAACTAATACTTCCATTCTTTTTGTAGAAGATATCCGAGCTAAAATCTGTGATAATTCGTTTTATTGCAAGAGAAATTCGGCTAATGTTTAATTAAATCACTGCTATTGTGTCGCATGTTAATAATCCTAGACATCGGTGATTACAAGTGTATTAAATACGACAGAGCAAAATCAGAACAAAAAAAAAAATTCCTTGAAACGATATTTCATTCAACAAAATGGAAATTTGGTTTATAATGTCGCATATATCATTCTCATATGTCTAAAGATTCAAAGATTTATTTGCATTGAAGCTTTTGTCTTTTTGTAGTAGAAGAGAAAAATCCATTCTCAGCCTAGGCTTGTCTTCGAAACATGATATGAGCAATAAAGACTGGCAATGAGAGATGAAAAATTGCTTTTCTCTTTGAATAATGGAAGAGAAATATTACTTATATATATATATATGATTTATTAAGTGAGATATTGTATTACGTTTGGAAGAAATCAAATTTTCAATAATGATACAATGAAGAAATAATCATATCAGAATCTCATTTCAAATAAAAATTCCAATATAATTATTTTTGAGTAATAAGCGGACATTTTATATTCGTCTTTTACTTCCGTAAATATAAATTTTTCGGTATATTTCATCTGGAATATACACTAGAATTACTAGATATAAAAAAATGGCCAAAAAGACAGCTTATGTTATGCATTCTCATGGTTTGTAAGATAATTCTTTTTTAGAAAATTCTATTTTTGGAATTCATGATACTATAAGTATTTGTTTTAAAGCGTCACATATTCTTTTAATATCAATAATCGTTTGCATTAATCGGACTTTCTACAAAGCGTAGCTTATCAATGCGTTTATACACGCGATATATGTTTTTTTAAATTTTATTTTTTAACAAATTCAAATTATTGTCAAATAAATTATATTTCTTATCTACATAGAATTTAATTTTATAAATTGGAACTTATTTTACTAATATTTCAAGAGGTGAAAATAAATCATCAGTTTTATATCAGTATTTACGACTAATTTGTGGGTGATATAAAATTGTATTATTTTTAAATGATTAAGGGGCGATTTTGTGCTTCACAATTTAATAGAAAAATTAGGATAATTAATTAGTTAATTACGTAGGTACTCAATTTGCATGTTTAAATAACAAAACTTTAATTAGATGATTAAAGAACAGGCCTATTTTTGTGGAATAAAATGACCTCCAAAAAAGTAATAAATATATTAAAATTCAAAAATTAGGAATATTTTAATATATAATTAATTGACTGCTACCTATAAGTATGGATCATTTATATATGCTTCCAATTTTCGAGGAATTTCTTTCCGAACTTTCAACTTTAAAAGTTATAAATTAAATTTTACAATATTCTCATAGTAGAAGGGATTCTTTTCATTAATTAAATTTTTTAAAGAAATGCTGCTTATTAAAAAAACAAATGAGCTACAGTAAAGACTGTCTGTTTAAAATGTCTGGAGGCATATATTTTAAATTATTCAATTTTATTAATATACTGCATATTTATAAAAATAAGTACATCTAAACTTAGAATTACGATACGCTTTTGAAATATTTGAGTAATTAATCTATGTAAACTTTAGTCATATTAATTGAATGTGTTATAGTAATATATCAAGCAAAAGGAATTTTTAAGGAACAGTGTTCTTTATTCAATATTTTTATGAAAACTTCTTCTAACAATATTTTTCATATTGTAATGTGCATTATTATCAATGTAGTCAATTAAATATTTTTATGTGCAGATATCTTCTCGTAGAAAAAATATTTAAGGATTAGTTAAAAATTAAATTAAAAATCAAAACTGACATACCCTCCCTCCCCGAAAAAAAAATCGATGAATAATTATATGTTAAAAAGGGAAATATTATTTGATTTTCGTAGATTTAAATTTGCCTTGCAGTTGTTCGTTTGATAAGTGATTTTCATTATCTGAAATCTGTTACTTATTGCCCATTCTAATGTAATTTAATGTAATGTATTTATTTTTTTTTAACTCCATAACTGACTGAAGTGAAATTTTTTTTCTAGTTATATATGATTCCATAAAATATTGTCAGATGTTGTTATTCAGTAAGATAACTACTTTAAAAAGGATTAATTTCAGATATACCTCATATTCTCATCATTCAGCTTAACATAGGTCAGCTTATCTGAAAGTATGCCTTTATTTATTTCTTTTTATATAATGATTGATTTTATAACTTCAAGACGAGTTAGAATTTATCCTTTATGCTGATCTAAATTTAAAATCGTACCGATTAAATTAAGATGCAGAATTAATCTTTTTAACTTAATTTTGGCATGACTTAAATATCGAAAGCGCCGCACGCGGTCTAAATTAACATATTTCATGTGCTTGTTGTAATCCGCCACTATTTTTAGCTTGTTAGTTTTTATTTTTTCTTTTTCACATTTACCATCTTTATCGTCAAATTAACTCGATTCTTCCTAAAAATGGCATTGTAACTTCGCTTCTTAGCCTTCTACCTCTTACCATAAAAATAAACTTCCTACTTTATCACCCACATTTTCTGATACATCTAAATCAGTCGAATTGTAATACTCTAAAGTGTTGTTTTCTAATTCTTCTCCAAACCCTGAACACAATCATCAAAATTTCTTCATCTATAAATAATTCATCAACATCTCACTCTGTTTATCTGAGAAATTTCTGGGGTTTTCTAAGAAATTGGAGGGAGGGTGGACAGCAGAAAAGAAAAATCTGTCTATTATGGATTGAGTAAAATTATCGAATCGATTATTTATTTACAAAATCGGAGCTGGTTGTTACTGAACATCGCCAAGCGCACACAACTTGATAATGTTAGAGAAAAATATATCCTTCCAACCACGAACAATGGTAAAACAGTCTTAAAAAGGGCTAGTAATAATTCTTTTAGAACAAAAAGGAGGGATGAACTGTCTCTAATGAATAGCTTTCTACAACAGTTGTACGTAGCCAAAGAAAATGAGGGTCAAAGTGAAAAATTTGTACAACATATATACAGCTGAGTTGTAAAACAAAATAAATACCGTATTTACTCGAATCTAAGCCACTCTATTTCTCCAGTAAAAAAGCTACTGAAAATCAGGTACGGCTTAGAATCGAAGGAAAACCCTTTGTTGGGTGAGAAAAAGTAAGTTTCCACCCCTTTCAAAAGGAAAAATGTAGCTGTCTATTATATCTCCAGTATTCAGTTTATTGTAAGCATCGTTGTCTGATAGTATTTAAGAATTTTTTTTGTGTGTATGCGCTTTCTTTTTATCAAGGATATCGGTAATAGAATCAAGACGAGTTCACTATGACGCAAGTATGAAATAAGAGGCAATTTTATGTGCAGAAATAAACGCAAACATAGTAGTGACCACTGAAAATTTGACAAAAATGAAACGAATATACGTCAATGACGTAAATGAAACGATATAAGTTTTGCTTGTTAATGCTCAAAAGTCTTTAATAATTCTTTTTTTTAAAAAAACGTTGCGTAACAAATGCATTGGGTGGCACGGAAGACGACATCGTGTGGGAAAATGGCGACATCGGCACTATTTCCGAAGTCAGCTTCAACTTTGGGTGTAACGAATGATTTTCGAAACATGATATTAACGGTTAGAGTAATTATAGGTTCATGTATGTATTTGAAAGTTTTAATACTGATAAAAAAAGAACTATATACTAACTTCTTATTATTCCTCAGCTTAATTTTCTTAAAACAATTTCTTAAGTATTGGATATTGATTAGCTTTTTGCACAATTTTTTTTTCCAAAAACGTGTAAAGAATTGGGAGTGTGGTTTAGAATTGATGGCGAATTAGATTCACAAGTAAATACGGTATGTTGGTGGAATAATGTTTGAGGCTATATAATTCTTAGGTAATAAATACTCCTTATGAATTCTTAGGTTAAGAGGTTTGAAAATACGCAAAATAATCCCCCCCCACACTCTTTCTTTTTCTATACATATTTAAATACATAAAGATAGAACACAAATTCTGTAGAAAAAATTAAAAAAATTATCATAAAATATTTTAATACTGATCACACAAAATTTCAATGGAGAACATAAAAATAATAAAGTAATAATTTAGTTAAAAAATTATAAATTAACCCTAGTACAACCTTGAAATTAGGACCAAAATGTGGGGTTAAATTCTTTAGTAGTAGATTTGTTTTACTTTTTGTGCAATTTGTTTGGCTAAAAAAAAAAAAAAGATCTCCCAAATTGCATTAAAATCTCAAAAATTTAAATCATAAATGTAAATTTCGAAGATTTAAAATCTTAAAAATATAGGATATTCACCTTTGTAAAATTTGAAAAATTTTAAGAAACAAAAATATTAAAATTCTAAAACTGTTAAGCTCCTCAATGTTATCAACAATTCATCCAAAACTAAAATGGGAAAAATAAAAATAAAAAACAGAAGCATTGTAGTACTGAGGAATTTTTCAGGGGGTGGGGGTCCAGGGGGTCAAAATTCCACCCTTCTCGTATCATGCTCCAATACGCCAATCAACATATTCTTTTGATTTTGTCAATTTACAGAAATAAAAAACAGTAAAAAATTAATTATTGAATAAATAATTTGCATTAGTTAATGAAATTAACTATTAATAACAAATACTTAGTAAAATTTTGCGTATTATATACATAGAATTATAATCAATCGAAAAAAATCAAGAAATTTTGGAGGTGTCTAGCCTCGGGGATCCCCTCTTGTGTGCTGCACTGTTCAGATGTGTTAAAATCTCAAAAATCTGAATATTTGTTTTCATAAGATTTGAAAAATATCAAGCCTCAAATATACGAGTATTAAAGCACTGAAATAGATAAGTATGCAACATATCTTAAATAAAAACGTCACCATAAACTCACCCCAAACATTTTTTTAAAAAAACCATGTTTATTCAGAGCCAATACCAGTACTTAAAACAATCATAAATGGTCACGTATTTTGAAAACAACTAAAACATTAAAAAATATAAACACACATTAAAAATTTTAAGTAATAAAAGATACAAACAATATTAATTTGGATGTATAAAATTTGATCGGCTGTGTGTTATAACTTAGGTGTATATAACTCGATTTATGTGTACCCCCAAAATTTTATCAATAAGTAAAATAAATATATCTTTCCTTTAAGAATAGCTATATAAAGTTTTAAAATATATATTTACAACTAGATCTATGATAGTTTATTGATAGATCGGAGGGTTAACTTGCTTCTTAAGCTACTTCATTCCCTTCTACCTGAATTAACAGTGAGGTCTTATTTAATTTATGCAGATTTCTGGCTACAATATATAGAAGGATCCGACTGCATTCAAATTCACCTGCATCTAAGTATTCCATGAAAGGATATTCAAGAACTGGAATGAAGAGAGAATGCAACTTCCTCTTCACGCTTCGTAGAACTTCTGGAAAGAAATTAAAAGCGAACATCTGGAGCTTACCTGAAATAAACGTACCTGCTTAAAGATTATGCAAGGCAGTGCGTGAACTTTAAAGGCAAGTATTTTGCATTTTGAACATCTCTCCAAAGGCATTGTGTCTGAGAGCATGAAAAATTTCAGGCGCGTGCTTCGGTGCAATTTAACTCAAATCCACTTCAGAAATAACCAATTAATCCACTTTTGAATAATTTTCCAGTCTTCTTTTAATGAAGTATATGAATTGGAATGAACTGTTAGTTGATTTTTTAATCTTGTAAAAGGCCATGGATGTGTTTAATTCCGAAATTTTATTATGAATGTAAAATCCTCTTAAATTATTTATAATGTCTTTTGAAAGACGTTTAACTTAATTTATTGTACAAAAATTAATAATTCAGAGATTTTTCTCTGTTTGGATAGTTTTTTTATATATTATACCTATATTTCTATTAATTTTAAAATAGTTGTCTTCTCTTTTTAAGATCGGACTTTAAAATATGCGTAGTATTCTTGTTAATAATTTTTCTTAAAATATTTCGCTTAAAAAATATTATTTGACGTTTGTATTTTATATTGATTAATTAAAAATCTGAAAAAGAAAATGTTGATCAAGAATGTTGGTGTATAAAATTTATTTTAGTTGTTAAATGCTATCTCTGTATGTATTCTTCCAATAAAAAAAATATTATTTAAAAAAAATAATAAATATTAACAAAATTGCCAACAATCGTCGAATATCAGTATCATGCATGAAATATACACAAGAAGTTGTAAAGGCATGATTCTGTATACTTTCTCCTATATTCTGATACAAGTGGTTCGTTTCTTTAAACGTACTGACTATCTTTTTTATTGTACAAGTGTTTCTTAAAATTCACCACTATCCCTCATACTAAGTTTGAATTTTTTTGTAACTGGCATTTTTTAATGGTAAGCTTTAAAAAACATGATGCACCTTAATTTTTAGAGTTAAAATTACTTATATAATTGGATTTGTGACAAAAAATATATGCACACTTTCCAAGTAATTTTGAATGATATGCTATGTCATTTTCAGATAAATTAACCATTAGAATAATAAAGGGTGTTTTTTTAGAGGTATAGAACTTTAAATTGCAATAAAACAACGATGTATTATTCGATTGACATGAATTTTTTTTATTCGAAAGATAATCATGTGGCATTACATTTTAAATATGATTTCTGGCATATGACTGCCACGGCTGGCTCGGATGTATTCCAATCTGGACGTCCAATTTTCGATGACTTCTTCCAACATTTGTGGCCGTATATCGGCAATAACACGGCGAATGTTGTCTTCTAAATGGTCAAGCGTTTGTGGTTTATCCGCATAGACAAATGACTTTACAAAGCCCCACAGAAAATAGTCTAGCGGTGTTAAATCACAAGATCTTGGAGGCCAATTCACACGCCCAAAACGTGAAATTAGGCGGTCACCAAACGTGTCTTTCAATAAATCGATTGTGGCACAAACTGTGTGACATGTTGCGCCGTCTTGTTGGAACCACAGCTCCTGGACATCATGATTGCTCAATTCAGGAATGAAAAAGTTAGTAATTATGGCTCTATACCGATCACAATTGACTGTAACGTTGTGGCCTTCATCGTTTTTGAAGGAAGGATTCCACCAGCCCATAAAGCGCACCAAACAGTCAGTTTTTCTGGATGTAACGGTGTTTCGACATACACTTGTGGATTAGCTTCACTCCAAATGCGGCAGTTTTGTTTGTTGTCGTAGCCATTCAACCAGAAGAGCGCTTCATCGCTAAACAAAATTCGCTTATGAAAATCGGGAACGACGGCAATCTTGTTTTGGGCCCATTCGACGAATCTGCGCCTTGCTTGATGATCGTTTTGATGAATTGCCAAACCAAACTGAGAATAAATCACTTGACAGCTGTTCAATCGGTCGCCATCTTGGAAAGTAATGCCAACTTAAACTTCTATACCTGAAAAAAAACACTCTTTATATTCCTTGAATTTAAAAAAACTAATTTGAATAATTTTAATTACATGTTAATTTATTATACAAATTATATTTATGGGATTTAATTGATTATAGTAATTAAGAATATTTTTGAATAATATCTCTCTTTATAAAAAAAATTTTTTCGTGATGCTGTAACAAATGTACTTATACATAAGGTTAAGTTTGTAAAAATGGGTTGTAAAAATTTGAATATAATTGCGAAGAAGCGCCATAAATGAAGATTTCAAAAGAGAAAAAGAAAAAAGAACAAATGAAGAAAATGTACGAAAGACAGAATTTTTTTTTAAATACAGATTTGTTGAAAGTTAGAGCTATATAATTCATGCAAATTACAGGTTTACAATTTGAGCTATGCGTATGAACAGCTGTATAATTTGCATTATGGGGTTAGTTCACAAATAGGTAGACAGGGGGTAAACCGCCTAGTTTTATAATAGCAATATTATTATACAGTCGAACCTCTATATAACGAAATCTCTAAATCCAGGGAAAAAGTTTGTTATATGAAAAATTCGAAAAGTAGAGGTTCATCTTTTAATACACTTTATAAACCACATAAAACAATTTTAAAAATTCATAAACACTATACATTAAAAAAGTAATTGATAACAACTTTTTTAAAACAAATATATGTTTATTTTATATATCTTAACCATCAAAAAAGAAAAAAAAACTGCAAGGGGAAAAAAAGAATGTCGAAGAATTTACTGTATTTTCAGTATTAAGAAATGAATTTTATACTAAAATTGTTGAATTTTAAGTACATTTTCTAATTTAAAGCAAACAAGTAATATGAAACATACATTATTTTATAATTATAAGACGGGGACACGGGACAACTCCAAGAGGGTAAAAGAGCTTATTGAAGATGTTTCTAATGAACTGATCAATGGGAGTTAAAAGGTTGCATTTCTTGTGTGGATGAAACGTCCAGAACTCTATTGCTCTCGGGGAGTTAGGATCTAATAAAACCAGTTCAAGATTAATGACCATCATAAAATGTGTTAAAGAGAGAGAATAACTTGAAATTTTTTCAGAAATACTTTAAAAAAAAGGGAAGAACTAAAATTGAAACCCACAAGAAAAAGTTCGTTTTATAGAAAATGCACTTCGCTGTAGAGAGGTTATTTTACGAAGAAAATCGTGAAATGTTCAAGTTTCCAGGAAAAACTTCGCAATACAGAAAGATTCGCAGTAAAGCGGTTCAACTCTCTCTCTCTCTCTCTCTCTCTATATATATATATATATAGTACCTGGCCTGTAGAGTTTTAAGAGTATAAATTGCAAAAATATATTTTGTTTATTAATTACCTTTAAAGTAAAAAATAGTTTGAGATAAGCACGATAATTTTTTTCAAATCTACCCCCTAAGATTCTTCTATCACAGCTTACTTTTACATTTAATAAATGAATAAAAATAATGACGCATGAGGACTGACTTCTTTTCACTTAGTTTTATCTTTATTTTTTCACAATTTTGCTATCATACACTCCAAAAAAATAAAAAGTTGAAATGTACTCTTAAAGGTAAAAAAATTATAATATGAATAGCTGTAATTTTAAAGAATGTCTTCCGCAATCTGCTTAATTTGATATTGTCAAACACTTCAAATGAAATTTTTCAGAACTCTTACCAACTCTAAGGGGGAAAAAGATTTTTTTTCGACATGCTTGAAAATTCTATGAGTGCTGAAACGCAAATAGAATTTTTCGCTCTTCAATCTTATTTTTTTCCTATCATTATTATTGAGTAGGTTTTCATTGTTCTGAATTCCCAGAGATGCGTAACAAATGTTATCAAGTCGAACATTTCACACGAAACTGTCAGTTTTCTTTGCAGGTTTTGGAAGGTAATATGATTGATGATCACATTCTTTAAAATATACGGATAATATCGCGGAGGTACTTTTTCTGCAATTTTTTTATTTCCATTTTGAAATTTTCTTTTCTTTTTTTATGAAATACTTAGATCTCAATTTTTATCTTCGCGTTCTTTCATATCTTTTCAAAGAAAAAAAAAGTTCAAGTGACTCTCAAATCAAATGCATCGGGAATTTTGTTTGAAAAACTAGAGCAAACAGTATTTTTCTGAAGCCACTTTTCGAAAACGAATCAATATCTACTGAATTATTTTCTTTTTAAGGCTTCTTTAGATACCAATCGAAGCAGTTTATGTTCTAGGAAAGTTTTATATCTTTTAATTGTGTAAAAGTTGTTGAAACTTATGTCACTTATGTTTTCTGTTAGCAAGATTAAAGAAAAATCCCCCCTCCCTTTTCTTCAATCTATTCGGGGCTAAGATATCAAATGTTTTGCTTTGTTTCTCTTAGCTTCTTGATGTTTTAAAATGCTGTTTTCGTTTTAGTTAGTTCAGTTATATTCATAATTTTAATTAAATTTACTCTTGCAAATTCATATTTTAAGTACGCTGTTTGATATTTAAAGTTTGCTATAACAATCTTTCATTCAAAGTCATTTTACAATGCTTTTTAAAAATGGAATTCTTTTCTTATTTAAATATACTTAAAAACTTTTCACTTTTATCATGCGAAAAATATTGGTAAATGCTGAAAATGCTAGTTAACACTTTAGCGGGCAGTGGTTAATAGTTCTAGCCACATGTTAAATTTTTTTCTCCAAGTGGGTGTTAGATATTTAGTCTATCCATATGTGTTGGTTGAAGCTAAAACGTATAAAAATCAATACAGATGCCAAATCGATACCTTTTTTTTGCGTTTCATCTCCTCTGATGGGTAGTTAAAAACAGTTTTTCTCGGTGTAAATCTTTAAATTGTATTTTGATTACTATAAATAAAATTTCTCATGTTTGAAAAAAAATACGACATGTCTTAAGTATATTTTCTCTCATCTGAATGAATTAAGTACTGTGTGTGTGCAATTAAAAGAAAAAAAAAGTTTTATTTAGGTCTTTGGAAAGCTTTTACATGTGGATAGAGGCTCTATCCACTGCCCACATAGAACAGAAAAATGACATAGAAATTTACGCTCTTCTTTTTCGAATGAGAGTACTTAGCATCAAGGGAGAATGTTGGGGGTGGGAAATATAAATAAAACTTAGTTTACAATATGTGGTACGAGGTTCTTGGGTTCGAAAATCTCTTATAGCTTTTCTGTGCGTACCACTGTGCCTTCAAGCAATTGGTCCTACTTGCTTTGAAAAGTTGCACAATGAATAGACTATCCAATTTGTGAAATAACAAATTTAAATTCTCAAAAATATTACTTTAATTCCAGCTTTTTATACTAAAATTAAATAATGTATAAAATGTGGACAGTAGCGCACACAGGAATTTTTCAAGGAAGGGGGTCCGGGGTCGAAAGTTGACCTTTCTTGTATCATGCTCCTTTTGATTTTGTCGATTTTCGGAACAAAACACAGTAAAAAACTAATTTTTGAATAAAAAATTAGCATTGATTAATAAAATTAATAATTAATAACAAGTAATTAATTAAATTTTACGTACAATATATACTTAGAATTATAATCAATCGGAAAAAATATCAAGGGCTTTGGGGGTCCAGACCCCCAGGCCCTCCCTTGTGTGCGCCACTGAATGTGGATCTATACCATTTTCAATGTACATTTCTGTGAGTATTCTATATATGTTGGACAATTATTGTATTATTATTTTATTACACTTATATTTTGTATTTCATTGTTATTGAAATAGTTTTTGTCATAAATGTTAATTTTTCATAAAAGGTTGGTAATATGATTCATTATTTCTGTCCTCAAAAGTAAGTTAAATGTCGTAAATGCGCAGTGGCTATAACGTTCTAGCCACCACCCAGGAAAAAAACGCCCTCGATTAGATATTTCTTGTGACTAAATAATGATTATATAGAGGATGAGAGAACATACATTTGAAAATTACTTTATCACAGAATATTGTATTTTAGCTGTGTGCCCGTTAAAGGGCTAAAACACCAATCAGGAAGTTTGTTTTAAACTTAACTGTTTTTTTTAAAATTAAACGTTGAATACTATTAATTTCACAAGAATTTCGTTAGCATAAGTGCCTGAAATGTGTAAAATCGGCATGAACTTCTTTAGCATTAAAAAAAAATGGGTACCTCTTAACATGTAGTTGCAAAGCATTCGAAAATTGATTTGTTTTAGAAGTTACAAGGAATTTGTTAACTCAGGTATGGATAACATAGTTTGACTGTGATACAAAAATATGAGGCATATTGTTTATCATTATTGTGAACATTGTGTGTGAGTGATCTGATAGTATAGCATAATTTTAGAAGTATTTTTGAAAACCACAAGTTTCAATTTTTCCCTGTGAAATATTTTAACACATCTAATTAAAAATGAATAATTCGTTTTTTGATTCAATTTTTGTTATAGAAAATGAGTTTGATTATGTATTTATGCTAATTTATCTACTTAAATTATATTTTTCACATTTGAATGCTTATCTTTTACATATAAATACATTTTGAGAATTATCAATAATAATAATAATTGTTCGTTTCAGTTTACCGGTGTGATCAGGAGTGCGATCGTCATTGAATGGATGCCATCGTTACGCCGGTCTCACCTCCCCAACGCCGGTCTTGTCCTCGTGGCTGCGCAGATGCTGGCGGTAGTGTTGGCCCGCGCCCCCTGTGGAGGAGGAGAATGGAGGTGTGGAGGGGAAGATGGAGGAGGCAAATGTATCAGCCTCAACAAGTTCTGCGATGGAATAGAGAATTGCGAAGATGGATCCGATGAACCTTTAGGATGCAAGTAAAATCTTATTTTAAATACTCTCATGAATATGATGATATTAATTTATTGTAGAAAATGCTATATTTCTATTAAAATGATGGTAACTTTAAAGTTCTTAATTGAACTTATATTATTAAACAGAAATATTCAAAACTAAATGTTTTCCTTTTTAGGAATGTTGTTATATTTTGTTTTGAAGCATTTGCGTATTTATGGTAGAGGTGTAATATAAATTGATTCCGACTTGTAATCAGGAATTCTTTTTGTTGTTGTTGTTGCACGCCCCCATTGGTCAGAAGTGGTAGGCCAGGTCCATGATATCGTACACTTTTAAAAAGTTTAACACCAGCAAGGGAACGTTTGCTAATTCCTGCTTGGTGAGCCCTAGGCACTCGAGGATGTGAACAGGCGTGGCCGGCTCAGAAGAACAGTTTGTGCACGTTTCAAAGCTCTTGTGTCCTTCGGAAAATTTCATTGATTTGGTATGGTCTCTTCTAAAGCGGGCTAGAAAAGTTTGATCCTGTCTTGTAAAACCGTGGGCCAGAGAGCCTCCAGAACGAGAACATTGATACCAATGGTGCTCGGGTGTGTGGGGGGGTAATCAAGCGGTCTTATTCTGGTGTTTAGTTCTAGAGAAAATCTCCAAAAATGTGAGGGGTGCTGACGGCTCTGGTACCTCGCAAGCGCTAGCCTTGGCCAAAGTGTCCGCAATCTCATTTCCCTCTAGATCTATGTGAGAGGGAATCCACAGCAGATGAATTTGATGCGATGTGCAAAGTCGTTTTAACTTGGTGAGTATTGACACTCCAACATTATCTCTCACACTTTGCCAGTTGGACAAGTGCTGTATTGCACTTCTACTATCAGGCAGTATCCAAATCTCTTTTCTAATTGGAAGAGATGCAAGAGAACCAAGGGCGTCATCAATGACTATTAGCTCATTGTGAAAAACCGAGCAACCGTCTGGATTTCTTCTCTGGATTCTTAAGACATGGTCTTGCGATTTGATGAAAATTCCGCTGCCATATCGATAATAATCGTCTCTACTGCCATCCGTATGAACCTGAACGGCGTCAATTGTTATATCTCCAATTCTCTCTAGAGCTAATTGCCTTAGACTTTATATACAGGATGGTCCCGAATTCGTGGTACAAACTTTAGGGGTTGATACAAGGCTTTGTAACAATCATTTATTATATAGAAATGTGTGGGCTCAAGTGACGCGGTGAGGCGCAAACAGAGAAAATAAAAGAAAAGAGAAATGGAATAATCGATTGGTTGTGTTCCTGGTAGAGGGCAGTGGATGTTACCTTCAGCATGATGCATCTCAGTAGGGAAAATCTCCATTCGCAATTGTGCTGACGTTTACGATGGGAGACTACGTATGCCGAAAATGCAGACAGACATCACGTGTACGATCGTGTAAATGTTAACGGCAGGTATGCGCTACGAATGTATCATGCGCAGTTTCCTGATCGATTCTGTGATCCGCAGTTTCCTGGCGGATCACAGAACTTTTTAGCGATTACATCGTCAACTTCGTGAAACATGTTCTTTCCACTTCACCAGAGATGATGTTGGTCGACGAAGAGCTGTGTGCAGTCCACGCCTAGAAGAAGGTATCTTGAACGCTGTGGCTGATAGGCCCGAGTCAAGCACAAGAGCGTCTTTCAGTCCCGGCAGACTGTCTTCTCCGACTGCTAGTAAGTGGTACAACAATGTGCGCTGCTGCTGAACTTCATAACTCATCTTCTGAACTGTTATTGTACACTTAACACACACATGTCAACGCCTTCGCTGTCGGCACTTTCAATAAACACTTTGCTTTCGTCTCTTATTTTTTGTGTTTGTGCCTCACCATGTCATTTGCGCCCATAAATTCCTATACACTAAATGATTGTTACGAGGTCCTATACCTACCGTTAAAGTTTGTACCATGAATTCGAGACCACCCTGTATATGTATACAAGCCTTCCATCACATTGGTAAATCCATCGTTTGAATATCGAATAAAAAGTAAAGGTTTGTTTACCATTGCAGTTGGTCTGTAATAGATCGAAACCGAAATTTGCATCTTAACTTGTTACGTATCCATTTTTTTATTTTAATTTTTTGAATGCAGACTTTTATACATTGAACTGATATGATTTGTCATCATTTGAATTTATTATCATCTTATATATATTATTATGTTTGTGCAACATAATCCTCGAAGGCTCTCTTTCTTTCTCTAGCCATGAAACCCCGCTGTCGCTTATTCCGTGCAAAGACAGCAGTATGATTTATAATGTTTATTTAACACTCATTCTAATGTGGTAATAACATTTTCTTTCCGAATCATGTTCATAATGAAAAGGAAAATTATCCAAAACTAAATACATATTGACAATTATTTTATATTTAAACTTAAATGTGTAATAAAATAAAATAATACAGTAAAATACGTTTAATACGAAAACGCTTAAGACGAAATATTGGTTAACACGAATTAATGCAACGGTCCGGATAAACTGCTATGTATATTTTCTCATACATTTTTTTCTCTTCACTTGAAACGAAAATCTCTTATCACGAAAAGATCTCCTTTCTAAAAATGAACAAAATATGGAAAAAAAACTAGCCGGATAGGACTGTCCTTTTGTATTATTGAAAGAATTCATTAAAGTAGATGATGATTGTGTGTACAGCCCAAATTATGGCGGACAAAGACATTTTGAAGTTTGTTCAAAGCTCAAAAAAATATCATTGGTGCAGATTCCGACTATGAAAAGAAAATGAATGATGTAGATCCTGTTCCTACATCATCCGAAATGAGGAACGTTATGAAAAGTATGCGCTGTTATTTAGACGTATATTTAAATAGTGAAATAAAGAATTTGATGCTTAAAAACACAATGGAAAGAAAAAAATCAGATTATTTTCCAAAAACTCAAAAGATTTGAAATTTTTGCCTTATAAATTTCTTTTTAGTTCTCGTGAATGTTTTTGTTTCTTTTATTTTTATTAAATACATACATATATACGTAAATAAATGGTATTCAAATGAACTTAATTTTGTTGAATATATGTTTCTGTTTAGAAATATTTTTCAACACGGAAATATATATCAGTCCCTTCAGTTTCGTGTTAAGCGATGTATGTAATAAAATAAAAATATTTGTTAAAAACATAAAATATTAGAATAAATCTCTAAGTAGTCCGAAGAAAATAGATAGCATACTAACTTTTAAAAGAATATAAATGGGAAAGTACTCCAATAAGGGGAACTCAATCGATAATACGATTAATTAACTCGCTTGTTTATCGATGAAAAACATCAACGAAAAAACCTCTTGTCTTCTGAAGTAAGGCTCTTAATGAAGCGTAAGAATCTACTTAGAAATCTATAAACAGTTTTTTCAATATGCGCTTTTCCTCTTTTTCGTGCAAGAAAGAAAAAATACAGATTTACGAAGATTTAATTACTTCAAGTTAAAGAGATGTGTGCCGTGTACATCTTAAGGTTCGGAAGCCTGTAGCTTTTAATTTATGATGCTAACATTGCATTTCGGGGAGAAAAAAGATTCAATAATCAGTTTTGAATGGCCATGTTTCTGTTGAAGATGTTTCAAATGCAGGTATCAGGCCGTTGAATTGTACCAAAAAAAGTTTCTGTTATGTGAGTGTTTTATTGAAGTTAAAAAAATAGTAAAATTGCGTAGGTTTCCTTGAATATATTAATTGCTAATTATTTGTGAATATTATTTTTTTTAGCAAAATCCGAAACCTTGTGCTTGCTTAACCTGATGATGCAAAAGCTACTTTCAGTTTCATTAAATTATAATAAATATTGATTCATCAATTAATTTTTTATGACTTTTTTTAAGAGTTAAGCATGTGTGTGTGTGTGTGTGTACGAAGGAAAATATGTGGAATAAGATTCCTTTTTGACATATTTGCATAGGACTTAGCTACTAGAATAATATCTCGACTTACGCGAATTCGGAATTACGCGATTTTTAAAAATCTCGACAATTCGTCTTTTATTATTTTCATCACTGATTCTTAGGTGGAGCTTGATGAAATTGGTAATCTGATTGAAGAAGTTGTTGATTCGCCAGGCAAATAAATTTAGAAGTGGATAGTAATGAAGCTCAAGAACTGCTGTATTCTCACATTCAGGAGCTGATAATTGATAATATTATACAAATACATGAGTAAGATCTGTGAAGAACTTGCGTCTTTAGACCAGTTCAATTAGTAGATCGAATAATGGCCTGCAATTTGACAGAAGGCCTCAGTTTAATTGAAAAAAGGTTACAAATTAAAAAAAAAACTACACACTTCATCAAAGAGTGTATTTTTTCAACAAAACAAGGAATAAAAAAAATGATTAACATGCTACGAGGAAATTTTGTGTGAGAAAGAAAAAAAACTTTGAGCCGGCAGAGACTACTTTGTTAGATTTAATGAAGCCTTCAACATCAAAATAACTTTGGCTTGCGATTTTTTATTTGTTTTATTTAAGATTCTACAAAACATTTTTTTCAAATTACTATTTTCTTTCGTCTCCGGCCTTAACTAGGAGTAATTTATTTGTGTTTACATGCGAGAGAAATTATACCACGATTTACGCGAAGTTGACTTATTCGGTTAACACTCAGTTCCACATATCGCTTTAGTTCGGGGTATTACGGTAATTTCATTTTAAAAGCATTTCGAATGACGTGATCTTTGATTATAACGAGGGGTGTCTGAAAACTAAGCACTGTTTTTGAGAGAAACACTCACATAAAAAATCTTTTTCCAAAACAAAATTAATTTGCACATAAAATAGCATTATTGGAAACTATTTTTCTACATGGTCATCATCATTTTTCATATTGGGAAACTAACTTGTCTGTACCCTCTCTAAAGAAAGATGTCACCAATGAGCAGTTTTTGAAATTTGTTGAAACTCTATACAAAGCAACTTTATATTCAGGTAGCTTTATTGTTACTTACGGACTAACATGTCTATTTTCCCGAATTGACTCATTCACTTTTTTCAACCAAACTAGCTTTGACAACAGAATGCCACCCAGTTCGTGCTTCGTAATAAACTTTAATGTTCCCATCATTGAATTGCCAAGCCCATTTTTATCACTAATTACATTTTGACTATAAATCTCTATAATTTGACTATGAATTTCAACTGGCTTAGCATTCCTTCAGTTCAAAATATGAATTACAGTACGCACTTCACAGTCGATGGGATCGGCACTTGTCTTAAAATTTTGCAAGCTTGTTAACACGTGTTTAACCAACATAGTAGTCCGGCTATAATATCATCACTGGACTGACAATCAATCCGCGACACGAGTGCGCAAGTGTTGAACTGCAAAACTACCACTATGATTGTGACAGAATGGTGCGGTAATTAGTTTTTGGACATGCTTCTTCTTTTGTTTTGTCAGTTATACTTGTTTTTTAAAAATCATTACATGTAGAATTTTGGCTATTTTTTCTGCACCTAATATGCACTTGAAATATGCATTTGAAGGTCATTAATTAGAATTACAGTATCTTAAATACGTAAAAAATATATTTTACTAGTAATCAATCATATTTTAAGATCGTAATACTTATTCTTTATTAGTCTTATTTTTTATTTGAAGGCATTAATTTTTGCTCTGATTCACTCTTGATCATCACTAAAATATTTATTTAATGAAAGGTGTTTCTTTATGAATTAATTATTAATTATAAATAACACTAAACGATTTGAATATTTTGAATTATATTTAAAAAATTCAGAAAAATTCTATAAAAAAAACCTTTAACACGATGCTCTGCTAAAAAAATTTTTTGTAATAATTTGTAAAGAAAAAATATGTTTTGGCAAGAAGACGAGAGTTAAATTATAGTTGTATAACTTGTAGAATTCCTGTAATGACACAACCATCTAATAAATAGTTTTCGCAGATTCAATTCGTAGTTAAACCTGCTGGATAAATGCCAAGAATAAGTAAAACGACGGTGAAATTTTTGTCAATAATTACACGAGACTGTATGAAATATAAGTAAATATTTTTAATTATATTGCTAAATATTTTTCTAGTAGGTAATTTGGTAATTAACAAGTAATATATATATAAAAAATTAAGTCAATTCCTTTATAGATCAACAAAGAAATATTTTATTTTAGTTACTTTTTATTAAACAGTTACAATTAATATAAATTTTTTTTTCATATGACAAAATCACAACATTAAGTGGTAATTAATTTTTATTAACTATCATTAAGGTATCGTACAATCGTGTGTATAAAATTTCAGTTCAACTGAATGCTTTAAAACGTGATAAAAAACCTTTTCAAGTTTTGACACAAGTCGCCAATGTGGCTGTATTTGTAATTCTTTAAATAATTAGTTTTTATCAATTAATTTTTAGTAATTATAATTAAATTATTGTATTGTTATATCCAAAATAAAATCATGTATATTAAATTTCAGTTCAATTGAGCGCTTTAACATGTATTCTATTAACAATTGAAAATTCCACCAAAATAAATAAATAAATATATAGAGAGTGTGAGTTAATAGTAGGATTTGAAAAGAAATGTGTTCTACAAAGTTTAGAAAAAAATACCCTCATCACAAATTCTAAATCGTAGAATTGTTTGAGCTGAATGTGTTTATATAATTATTTTTGTACCTGTTTATCAAATGCTTTACCTCCCATTTTAACTTCTCAATAGCTGTACTGAGAATTTAATTTATATTTTGTAGCACTTGTGATATTAAACGAAATGAAGGAATTTTAATATTAATATAGCATGAGAGAGAATAAAAATGTAACATAACGTCAAAAGTTAATTTTTATTATTGCTAATCGAATAACATATAGAATGTTTCCTTATTAATGAATTGTTCCATAAAATTTCAAACTTAAAATTATTGCTGTTATATAAGTGTCATTTTACTATATATAATGTCTAAGATTTTTTTCGTAAAAGATATACTACTTGTACCATTTTCTTACCTGAATACTAATAATAATTTATAAAATTTGATGAATATTTTGTTTTTTATAAATTTTGGTCATAGTTAATATAAGCGTTAAATAACATATGGAATATTTCCTTATTAATGAAATGATCCATAAGATTTCAAACTTAAAATTATTGTTGTTATATAAGTGTCCTTTACTATATATACTACTAAAATATTGAAGATTTCACTTATGACATGGATTTTTGTGATTTTTTTTCCTTGTGAAAGTTATTTACAAGATATGTTACTTGCTGATAATTAAACTTTACTACTTTATTCCTTGCATATAAACTGGTATATGCATCCAATATGATCGTGCTTACAAGAGCTTCAGGTTTTTCTTGATAGAATTATTTATGTCTGCTTTCTATTAATATTTAGCCAGAAGCTAAACGAAGACTATTGGCAACATATCTCACAATTTTAAGCCTATTTAATGATATTAGGATGACATATAAGGTGATTTCTGACTCTCAGATATTGCAAACCTAGCTATTTGAGTGTTTTGTTTCATTTAATATGTTGCAGTTTCTAATACTTCGCTTGATGTTTGTAAAATTTTGTTCTTTTGCATTATATTATCCGATCATCTGTCCTATTCATTTTACTTTTTGCGATTCTATACCCATTTCTCGAAATTTATGCAAGTAATTTAACATGAAAATAATCTACGTACGTCTTCTAAGTATTTTTTATATACTTTTCTCATAAAGCAGTTGAGAGATGAGATATCTCTTTGAGTAAAAAAAAGAGAGATCAATTAGGAAGTTTTGTGTATATATGAAATATTGTAATTCATTTCTGAAGTCATTGATAATGAGCACTATATTTAAATTTTGAATTGACATTAGTGCAACATACATCATTTCTTCCTTAGCAATTACAGTAATATTATGTTTCATTCAAATAAAGGCTCTATCTTTGAATTTTTTCCTTAAATATTCAGTTCGTTTTTGATGTCAAAAAAGCACGATTAAAAACTCTGTTTGAATTCCTTTTAAGTTTTTGGATGACACATGAATGCATTTTTTTTTTGTAAACTGTTTCATTGAATCCACAAAAGCACAGAATTTGGTTGAATTAAAGATTTTAATTGTACATCGTCAGCTACGATGCTTATAATTTTATTTAGTGGAGGAGGATGTGTCCCTGTAAAATTTACAATTAATGAAATATATTTGGATTCTGATTTTTTAATACAAATTTGAAAAAATAACTTGTTATACATATTGCATAATGCTGAAAGGAAATGTATCGCATTAATATTGTGAAAAGAATTAATTGTGAAATTGTTTTTTTTCTATTGTAACGAATTTAGATTTAGAATCTCATTTCACACGAAAAGCGAAAATAATGTAAATTAATTCAGATTCTAATTAATCTGTTGTTTGTACAAAATTGACAATTCAGCTGAGATTCAAAAAATTTCATTAACATCATTTGTTCTCCGGATTTTTGTAAAGAGTAGTTGAAGAACGTAATTTTTCGCATTCGTTTCTTTGCTGTTAAAATGGGAAATTGATGTGCAGTTGTTTTAAATTTCTATTAAACCATAGCGACGTCTTTCGGTTATTATTTGTCAGTAAATTTTCCATTTTTTAGAACATTTTCTTACATATGAGAATAATCCTTTTTAATATATAAATAAAGTGATGTCAAAAGTTAAAACGCAACAACAATTTTAAAAATAAATCCAATTTATATACTCGAATTTGAATACATGATCATACGTACTTCAGTAATATTTTAGAAATTATATTTTACGCTATTATACTTTTTAAATTATTTTTGAAATAATCAAATTCAATATAATGATAATACTCAGAGTTTTAAAAGTTTAAGTTCAATAGTTAGTTGTTATTTTTCAAAGTACTTCAAAAAGAATAATTTAATACTTAACTATTGCTTCAGAACGTTGAATGGGTAATTATTAAAATATATATCGATGATATTACAAACCTTATCCTCTAAAAGTAGCTGGATGATAATGAGGTTTCCGAAAAGAGTTTTTTAAGCATAAAGCTTAAAATAATTAAAATAATTTACGTAGAATTAACATGCATACAGAATACCCTAAATTATATGTATAGGTATGTTTAAAAATTAATAATATTTTTGTGTAGCTGTTTTTCAAATCAATACTACTGAAAAAACAGTAATTCGAAATTTTGTGTAATTTTATATGATTTAAACCTATTATTCAAAAAGTTGTTACAATTACAATATTAAATTTTTGTTTTGAAAATTGTTGTCAAAATGTTTCAATCAAATTTAATAATTTTATCATTTTCAAAAAAAATTCGAAAAATTTGAGAAAAAAACCATTAAAAACAAACAACTATTCTTTACTAATCAGTTACGTCTATATAATATTTTTATTTCGCTGTTTAGTTTTTAACAAAAAATTACTTTCTGGACGAAAAAAAAACCGTTCTTTAAATTTAAAGTGTGAATCAAATTTTTTCATCAAACTAAATTAAACCATCAAAAAATTCGAATCATCTTAAGATGGCATGGACACAACAAAACTAATGAGATAATGTCTATTAATTACCTATTTTTGCTGTGTTCACTCACAAAAACTATTGAGAATTTAAAAACAAATTTTTTTTAGTTAAATTACCTTACGTCTTTCTCTGTTTTTTCGCATTCAGACTTTTTCATTTAATATTAATAGGAAAATGCATATTTTATACCGTAAGAATTCAAGCGCATCTATTTGAAGAGATTGCATTCTGCGATTTTTCCTTTTATCTCTGAAAGAGTGAAATATGTTGGGCTATTTAATAAAGCCTCCTGTCAAATATCTTTAATCAAATTGTCAAGTGAAAGGAGAAAAGTTTTTGTTTTTATTCATCCCATAATCGCATAAAGTAATTTCTAGAAAGTTTTCTGAAGTTGTTGTTAATCTTTTTACTTTTCTTTTTTTCAAAAATTGAAGTGGAATTTACCTTGCTACATAATGAGGAGAATTAATCTAGAAACGTTATTAAAGTATTTTGAAATGTAATCAAAGGATTTCTCTCTTTCTCAGTAGAGAAGTTCAGTTATCTCTGTTTACTTTCACGAAAAGTAAAATCATTTTTGATCGAAAGTTTAATTACATTGCTTATTTATTATGTTAAGAAAAGGTCGTAATTACTTTTTAATGTGGTGGATTGGAAATGAAAAATACGGAAATTGTAATGAAAATTTCAGAGTTCTAAAGGTATGTGTTGAGGAATTCTAAATAGGAGGAATAGTTTTATTCCAACAACATTGAGTGCATCAACAAAAAAATGGCAATTAAATCACTATTAAAATCACTATTAAGTTGTTTGAAATGGAAATGTTCGATTTTCTGCAATGAATAACTTGTTCCTATTCGAAATGTCTGATTAATGATGTGAGATATTTTTTTCCAGAAATTTTTATGAATGAATAAAATGATGTAATAGAAATTAATTAAATGGGTTGAATAAAATTGTACAATTTTTTATTTTGGGTTACTTGTTTTAAATGGTATTGATATTAATTTGTTTCGTATAAGAATCACCCAAGAAATATTAATGAATTATGTTCAGTCAAGTAAAAGTAATGTAGTTCAGAAATCAAATTTGTGGTTGTCTTAATCATTTTCTCTTAGATATTTTTGATACATAAACTTTGAATAAATTTAACATTCTGTTGAGTTTTTTTTTTCTTTTGGTTTAATTTAAATTTCAATAATACAAATTTTTTTGAAGGTTAAGTTATCTATCAACACTTAGATATAATTACTGGTGCATTAATATGGGATTGCTGATGTATTTAAAAACAATCATTTTGCTTTTTTTAAATCTTGATACATTCAGTGATAAATTATTATTGAATAAATACAAGTGTATGTTTTTGCGGAGTTTTATGGTTCTAATATATTTTAAATTGTTGAAATCTTGCTCTGAAAGAAATCATTGCTGATTTTAAAACATTATACATAGATTATTTTTGAAACTTATAAGCTATTTTTATTTAAATAAAAATAATAAATTTTAATACGAGCAATCAAAGTATTTTTGAAAGAATAACATTAATACATTTTCCCTCCAAGTGCCAGATTTTTGCATTTTTGGTGTCCTAAGCTTAAGAAAATAAATGCCATAAGTATATTCTTAGAGGAGAAATGCAAAACGGTCATCATTGTGATAATGATATGAGAAAGGTTTAAACTGAGAAAACTTTCCAAACTGTGGAGAGTCATTTACTAATGCTTCCATTTGGAAACGTTTTATCGCGTGCATATAAATGACGTAAATTTCAAACTCATGCATCAAAATTAACGTGAAATCGTTCGATCAAAGATATTTAAAAGATAATATTTGCATCAATCTTTGGACTGAAACCCATTTTAAAGTTTGACAGAAAGTTCTCCATATCTCAGTTTTTATATTGTTTTGTTTTTATTATTATTTATATGTACCATTTAAATGTTATTTCGAAAAAACTAGCGGGATAAGTTATTATAGCGAAAACAAAAATCATTATTTATTTTAAAAAATTGCAATTTTTCAAGATGGAAAACATTTAACTAAGTCCTTTTTACCCCTAAAATGTTAGCAGTAACTCTGGAAGAAAAGCAGGTAAAAACTGATTTTCATTGGAATGTAAATTTAGTATGTATGTTATCCTATTCTGACACACTATTTCCTCTTTCTTGCATCTCAATGGTATAAGAGAAGGTTGGTTGCCCTTATGGTATGTTAAACCCTACAATCTTAGTTCCTAAGACTAAGAATTTGCTGTCATACTTCTGAGACTATCTTATTTTTGACTTGTCTTTCTTGTTATATTTCTATTTATTGCTTTACTTTATTAGATTTATGGCAATTTAGTATATATATTTATATATATGCATGTATATAATATGCTGCCGGTTTTGGTTGTGTGTCATACTTCCCTTAAATACAGTCCTGAGTTAAAATTAAAACTTTCATCTTTTGCCTTGAGCATCATATACTTGAGATCGTTTCCTCTTACTGTAGCTCCAGGGTGGACATTAAGTCGATCGCGATCGACCGGTAGACCGCCAAGACATTTTGGGGTGACCGCCTTCACGTAAGACTTAAGACTTGTATACTAAAATAAACATATTTGTGGAACCTCAACGCCAGTTAGACTGGAGTATCGGCTCTTCACAATGCTGACTATGCACAGACGACACATGTGCTATTATTGGAAGCACACGATGACGTTTAACACATTCTCTGCGACTATAGAGGGAAAATGCGATCACCGCGATGCAAGCCATAGAAATGGTCTCCCACCACACGCCGACTAAAGGGGAAAATAAACGTTGACCAGTTCTTCCCGCTATAATATGACACGTCATCCCACAGCTCAGGCTTCGGCTGGATTGGATTTTTATTTTAATATTACGTCCCACGATAGAAGCCACCCGTCAGCGAACGTGTTAAGAACATACATCGGTTGATTGATGAAGTACAGTATCCTAATTTTAAAAAGCTGCATTTCATTTAACATCATTCTCTTGCACTGCCTATCTGGGTAAATCTGCATTTTCATGCATTAATTATTTTGTTTGTATCTTTTTTTGTTTAAAACGTGGTTTTAAACGGGTTCGTTTTTTTTATTGTAATTATGTAGGTAAGTGTATATTCTGTATTTATTATTGTTAGAATATAAATATTGTCGAGGGTTTTTTTTTTGTAGTTAACCACACCTACGCCACTGGGTGGACTGCAACACCTTAAAAAACTAAAATTCGACTGTACCACGTAAAAGTCTGCCCACCCCTGCTGTAGCTGAAAGAAATATATATAATCTGAATTAAGTTGTACAGTCTGAATTAAGTCAATATTTCCTTAATGTAACTAACATTGATCAAATTTTCAATTTATTTTTCCTTCATAATTTGTTTTTTCGAGTAGGCCTTACCAAGATATAATGACCCTATCGTCAAGTCCCTACAATTTCTCTGCAATCAGATGTACTCAGATCTTTCATTCTACCATTACTGCGTTCAAATATTATAGATTTTCATCGTTTCACTCTTTATAATGTCCCATAAATGCCTTTCATTTGTTTTTACTAATTCTGTGGTTCTTATTTACATTGTAGTACTTTCTGAATTCTCCCAGTTACACTTATATGCATACTTGCATTCTAAGATAAATGTCTCACAGTATGCAGTTTAAAATAGAAAAGCGGCCATTTGGCTTACTTTTAGTTGTAAATTTGACTTACTACAGGGATTTACCGATATGATGAGCGCATCATAGTAAAAAAAATTCCACTCTTGATTTAATCTCGAGAAAATCAAATTCTTAAATCCTGATTCACTTTGATAATTTCCTACTTTTATGTTGTCTCAGTGTCTGAGAAATACTCTTATTTGAATGCAGCTGTACTTATGAATGGACATTATTGTGTACTGAACTAATTTTTATTAAATTTTCTATATAGAATAAGCAAGCATATATATATATATATATATATATATATATATATATATATATATATATATACTTTATGTTGTTGCTGTGGCTAATGCCATCTGTCTGACGTAGTCAGAACGAGGCCCACATAATTCATCGTGGCAAGGGGCTAGAAGTACGCCTGTCGTTGGCCTAGGCCTTGAGCATCATACAGGTGACAGTACGAATTAGCTTGGCGAAATTCCCCGAAGGGACGATAGATGGCGACTGCACCTATCTCCACCTCCACAATTTTGGCATCTAACTGAAGGGAAGGGAAATATTTTCCAGCCCCCTGCACTCGTGATTCAGCCCACAAGACTTTCGGACCCACTGATTTAACGAGCACGTACTCCGTTTATACTCGGAGGGTATTTGGTGACATCGGGCATCGAACACAGGCCTTCCGGTCTGGAGTCCGATGCTCTACCCACTAGGCTACCCACGGCCCAATTACTTTATTCTTAGATCAAATGTTGCATAAGCTGAAACGAACTCTAAGCGTAATAATTTATAAAAAATCCATTTATTCACTTAATTGCTCAATATTTTTACTTAAAATTAACTATTTAATAAATATGAAAAATTGTATTTTAATTATTATGTATGAGGTTATTTTTTTGATAAACATCTTACTTTTGTTCATGAAAATTTCTCATATTAGATAAATAGACTTAGATAATAATATTTCACAACTCTTCTTCAAAGCATCTATCTTGAATTGTCACACACTTCTTCTCCCAATGGTCATGCTATTGTTGCAAGCTGTGCTTGAATTTCGTTTTCATTTGGCACGTAGCTAGTTCGTCACGTTTGACATATCTTCCCTGGAATGAAATTTTTGATCCATTCAGGGGTATTTTCAGCATAGTGTACCACATAGTGTACACCAATATGGTTCAGCGTGCAAAACAGTAGAACATATTTGAAACATTTCGATTCCTGCGATAATGCATGTTGAGTTAGAGAATAGAGGCAATAAGAAAGATATTTACCGTTTTATTATATGTTAATTTTGGATCGTTTAAAGATATTTCTTAACAAAAAGAAAAATAAGTAAATAAATAATATAAAATATAACTTTCTCTTCAACAAAATTTTTAAAAATTAAAATTGTACAGATATTCTGTCTTTTTAAACGCGTTTATATTAAAATAAATAAACTACATAAAATATAAGTATTTCCTTTAGTTAAATTAAAAGGCAAATAAAAAGTTTAAATAGAACCTATTTCTTGCACCACTCTACTTTCATATCACAAAATCAGGGGTATATCTTGCGACTTTCAGTTTAACACGATACTGAGCATTCAGTTGTTAACACTATCTTTGCGGGCTCGAAATATTTTTCATATGTAAGGTTTTTTTTTACTTTGTACATATGTAAAACCCAAAGTGATAAGCAGAATACGAGAAATGTTTCTTTCTTCAAGCAATTAAATCTCTCCAGCTATGGCATTCAATAATTTACAAAATAGCTGTAAATTTATGTTTGGAGTTATCTTTCCGATTTGTTCGTAATTCCATAAATGTCCGTAATTCTGATAATGTTTGCAAAATAAAATCTTATAATAAATTCACCAATTTTCATCCATTCAAATATTGACAAATTTGTTGAGTAGTGCAGAGTGCCACTGAGAATTGTGCAGCTTTCCACAGGTTGCCGACCCCTGATGTACAGGAAGAGGTTACTCGCATTCACATATCAGTAGCTCGTTGTCTGATGAAAATTTAGCGTGTTTCATGTGATCAGAAAAGCGGTTAAAAATGGGCTGCTCAGAAAATACCGGACCGTGGTTGTCGACTCGGTAGCTTGGGGTAGAGTGCCCGTATCGCAAGCCTAAGGTTGCGGATTCTATCCCAACTAGAGTCGATAGATTTTCTGGATGGAAAAATTGTTGAAACGTATGCTATATGATATTGTGGCATTTAAAAAGTCCATTGAGTTTCGATTTTGCTCTAGTAATCTGGGCAATATTTAGCATCCAACGAGATATTGATTTGAATAAATTCAAGCCCCAAAAATTTAGTAGTGGGATGCCACTAGATGGTGCTACCAATTAAATGGCCCCCACACTTCGGGACTAGCCTGCCATGTCTACAAAGACTATACTGCCAAAAAAAAATGCAATCTTTTTGAAATTTTTTTTTCTCCTGAAAGCCAGATCCTCTGTTTAATTGGTATGAATGGATGCTAAGCTGATGCCCTGTTCCTCTGTAATTTCTTTGATCGCTGTAATTCAACGATTCTGAACGAACATGGGTTTTTTTTTCGCCAATGTTGATTTTATTTCTGTGTTGAGAAAACTTTCTGAACTCTATACTTATATGAGGTCAATTTTAAAGCAATTTTATCAATCCTTCCTCCGTTTAAATATCATTATTTTGTTTTCAAAATTAATTAGGAATAGCCAAACTTTGATACAGTTAAGAATTTCTGTTATTTTCTCAAAAACGAATTAATCTATTTACTTAACAGCTCCGAATTTTTAAGTAATAAATACCTATTTAACAATTATAAGAATTGTGGTGAGTTTTTCTTCCTCACTTATTGGCAGTCTGTCGGCTTTAAAAAACTTATATTTGCGTTGTAATTAATTTAATATAATTTGCCATTGTGGTTCCATTTGTTTCAAGAAAAATCATGCTCTGATAAATTTTGAACATCCCTCGCACCCATGCGCGCGCGATCTTTGTTTCAATTAAAAATTATCGCTGTATAATTAAATTATTTCAAAACTATTACTATATACAAACGACTTAAAACATTAAGTTACACTTTGTAAAACTGTATCATTAGCTTAATTAGGTCTTAAATCATTAGTGTTTTACAGTAGTTGTATCACGTAACTTTCTAAATGTGCTACATCGGCTCAACATTTAAATAAATGAGAGTTTGAATTATTTTTCTTACTTAATTTTTGAAACATTTTCGTCAAGTGTATTCATTTTTGTCTTTCTTTTTTTGTGTATGATTCCTAAAAACACTGAACATTCGAATAAAAAAATTAATTATAATATTAAGGTGACATGTGGTATGTGATTTATTAAAAAAATCTTTGATTTAATAGTTTTTACAATTTTTGCGCTTGAGTATGTTTTACGTAAAACAGTGTTTGTGCTCAAAATTTTAGAGAGAAAGCTAACAATTTAGTCTTTTAAATAAAATTTTTAAAATTAATGAGGGAATTTAAAATTGGCGTGCACATATGAAATTTGATTTACTAGCATATCAAATTATACTTAACAAAAGTTGGCACGGGGTTTAAACTTTATAATATGATTGATATTTATAAAATACTTTTTTATGAATGCTCATTGGAAATTCTTAGGAAAAAATGTATATAATCTAAGGTTAACTATTTTTTTAAAAAAGTATTGTTTTGATTCAAAGTGTATACCAATTTTTGTTACATGTATTAATAACAATAGTTAGAAAAATATCAAAGCATTGGCCGTAGCATTTTAAGTGAAGGTAAACTAGTTATTTTTTTCTTTCTGAGTTAATCAATTTAAATATTTTATTTGGCATTGGAATGTGAGTAAAAACGAAGTTATAATTCCGAATTTTTTAAAATTAGATCTTGCACGTTTTGTGATATTGTAGAAACTCATATACGGAATAATTAAAACTAAAAAAAATATTAAAAAATTTAACTGCTCTTTGTCAACTGAATCGTCCCCGTAAGCACAATATATATAACAGTAAAATTCTATTTTTAAATATCATTTAGTATTTCTGATGAGATGTTTTAGAATGGTCTTTTTTTCAGCTTCTCTTCTTTTAACAGCTCAGAAAGCTAAGTCCAAACTCGAAAGCAAACATCAAACGATTTTGTCTTACTTTAAACTGTCACATACCCTGGACGACGACATTTTGGAAATGGCCAGATCGACCAGGAAACCACTCGATCGAACGCGTCTTGGTGCGGAAATGTTTCATTTTCACTAGATTGAAGAAATAAAAATACTTAGGAAAAATTTTCTTTTTTTTTTAAAAGAAAAATAAGAGAGGACGAAATCAAACAAATAAAACTCACTGAAGCTACTCATCGATTTTGCCTTCTTCCGCTAGTGCAGACATCTATCTATTCTACCTTCTCTTCCAAACTAGAATCAATTCCTGTTTTCCCGTTTTTCACTTACATTTTCCTCCGGAATTTTTTAGACGTTCGAAGTGGTTCTCTCCGACGCATTTCCCGGGTTATCAAAGGGGTGGAGGAAAAACGGAAAAAAAGAGGAACTATTTATTTATCGCTCCAAAGCAGAAGGGCGAATATTTTACGTGATGTTTATTGGAGGTACTACCCCCTTATAAAAAAATAAAGAAAAAAAATCTGGAGTACTTTTTTATTATTTTTTTAAAAAAAATTTTTCCGGAAATTTTGTTTCCACTCTGGGTTGACAGATGCGCTCTACCAAAAGACGGAGTAGCTAAAGTATGAAATCCTGCGTCACCCTGAATGAAATATTTTGATCATTTGAGAGAGATAGAGAGTGTGTGCTCCTCCGCATCATCTTGGCGACGCAAGGCAAAAATGTCTGGAAAGAATTCTACTCCTCTTGTTCTATACGAGTCTAGAACGCATTCCTTCACCTCTTCGTGTTTGTAAATTATTCTTTCTTTCTTTCTTTTATTATTCCACTATTTTTCTCTCTTCATCTGTTTTTTATGTTTTATTTCCCTCTCTTATGTGTGGAAGAAAAAAATACTAAATAAGTAAGGAACATTATTATTTCAGAACGACGAGGAGAAATTGGCTACCGTAGATGCTGTAGCAAACGCGTTGTTTTATTTTCACCTTTGGAATTTGCATTCATACTATTTCCATCTGAGCTCCGTTCTTTTTTGGAACGTTCTAGAATATACACAAAAACCACTTCCTCAAGCTCGTTAAGATTTTGTGAGTGTTATGTAAGCACCGATTTAAAAAGCTCATCTACAGCAAAGATAGGAATGTCTTTGCTATGCAACTCATTTCGGAAATTGGTGTATTGTGAGGGATTCTTGCGGTTTCATTTATTATTACGAATGCGTTTATTTATTATCACGAATGAATTCATTGAAGCAGCATATATATCTTAAAAGCGTATGTTTTCAGCATTTTTGGAAATGAAAATTTCCGTGAAACATTGTGTACAGTACTTACTACACAACATTTTTAAGATAATAGAATTCTTATGAAAATATCTTCTTCCTTTGTATTTTTAACGTGCCTGATTTGTTATGTTGTTTGATGCAGAATGTTTTGGAATGATGTTATTTGTATCATTTTTATAACATGTATTATTTCGACTGCTTTCAAATTTTATGTACTTATTTATATGTTTGAATTTAGTTTAAATTCTTGCTAAAATAGCACGAAGTATATTTCTAAGAATTCTTATATGTATGATGGTAAATTTGTGTTATAACCGTGAAAAATGTTTTCAAACCAAAGCAGCACTGTGCCTGTGAGACATTCTTTTGAAATTTTTATGATCTTATTTTTTTCTCCAAATTTAGAGGAACGTACAGACACGTTTTATAAATTCAAAATGTTGCGTCGATTCGAAACATTAAATTTACTATCATAATGTAATGCGTTATTTGGAAAAGCACTATAACATTTCTATATTAAATATTTATGAAGTTTTCTCTTTACTATGTAACCCGTTATATTTATAAATACATTCATATATTTGTGGTGATATAGGAAGATTATATTCTGGATATGAATGTTAACATTATCTTTAACTGATTTTTAAGGTAGTATTTTTTCTGAACTGCTGAAGAAAAAAATTGGGAGTATATAACTAAGTACATTTAAACCATGGAATGATTTAATGTAGAGAGATTCTAAATAAAAGAAAAATTATATCTTAAAAAAAAATGTCGCTTCTCTTTACACAACCAAAATAAATAATTATGAGAGATCCATTCTTTTAGCATATACTTTTGTTTGAAAGTCGTTTTATAAACTTACGCTGTTTAATATAAAGATCTTGATAACAAGATTAAAACATATTTATAATCATTAATTGATCTTCATATACTTAAATATCCAGTCTTTTTTCCTTAAAGGTAAATGCATGGAAAGTTATGAATACAAATACAATACTTTTTTTTAAAATCTAAAATACATTTTCTTTTTAAAACGGAAAATATTTCATTCTCTTTTATGTATTATCGCATATTCGATTGAATGTGTTATTATTTAATCCAGCGTTTCTCAAACTGTGGGGCACGCCTCCCTTGGTGGGGGGGCTTGATGACCCTGCATGGGGAGCGGGAGCATATCGATAAGTCGAAAATAAAAGAGTATTTAAAAAATTATTAATTTACTGAAAGGAAGCAAAACAAAATACATTCTCTGCTATTAAAAGTAACATACTTCTTATCCTATTACTAAAAACTTAACTAAAAATAATTACCTAAAAGTTTTTTTTTATTTCTAATGGGGGTGCGGATTGGAGGTTTTTTCCATTGCAGACCTAGTACATTCCCCGAAAGCTGGTCTCTCTTTTTAGTGCGGCGTCATATAGGTGAATACCAATCGCCGTAGGTAATTTTGAAGCCCAGTTTTCTCCCTAGAGGAAGGTATCTGAGCTCTGAAGATGCCAACCTGTACTAGGATTTAATTTTGCCAAGAGCACCCAAGCCAAACTATTACATAAAAGTAAGACATGTAAAATTTAATATACTTATATTTGCTAATTTGCATGGTTTATAAATAAGGTTTATAAACCATACACATTATAAACCTTTTTATACTTAAATTGTTGCTTTAGCAGTGTAAAAGTACATTATTATTACATTCAATATATTATCATTGTACTGGGGGGGATGAAATTTATGATTGAAAATTAGGTCGCACTGACTTAAGGGGACAGTGGACTTTCAAAAACTTTTTTTTAATTATTAAGTAAGAGTAATGAAAATTTATGAGCATATACACTGGAATACAACAAGATCAACTATATCTTTAAAAAAATTTCAATTAAATTTTTTTTTTTAAATTTAAAAAATTAATAATTTTTAAATTTTTTCAAAACATTCCATGCGTTTCAATTTTTTATTTTTTGACTTCGTCTAACATTATTAATGTTTATTAGTACACGTTACACATAAGTGGGTATTATTTAGCAATTTCATGCACCGGTTAATTTTTTAAAAGTTTTTGTTTATTTGCACTTAATTTTCTGTAAAATAACAGATTTTGTACACTAAAAATGAAATTTAACTATCTAAATAAGATCAAAATTTTAAATGGATACCCAGATTTATTTATGTACTTATCAGTATTCTTCACGAGAAATTTCAAGCAATTTGCTCAAAAATTGAGACGCATGGAACATTTTAAAAGCACGTAAATCTGAAAAAACAAAGTTTTGGGAAAAAGTCATTTTAAAAATGTTTTTCCACTTACCTTTCATAATTGTTGTTCTGATATTATTAAGCATCCATTTTATTTAATAACAGACATATTTATACTAGATTATTTATTTACAAGCATAATTTGAAGAGAGAAAAAAAAATTTATAATAGAATGCATCGGTTTCACATGGTACAGTTTTTCGGTAAAATGTTTTCAATGTTAGTGCAAATAAATATTAATTTACTAAGAAAACATTTAAAATTTACCAGCACCATATGTTTCCCCTTCTTTTTTAATGTTCTTTGTAATTTTGGATGATTTAGCCAATTTATTGATTATTCTTTTCTTTCTCCAATCACTAGAATTCTTTTTTCACTCTGCGCTAAACGTCGTTTATCACGTTTATGCGAAATGTCCACAGATACAGAACTTAACTCATTGTGCTCAATAGCTAAACTATTGAAGCAGCCAAAATTATATCCACCTTGGCAGATATAACACCCATTTCAAGTCGCTTTTTAGAAACAAAAGTTTCTTTTGGGCAGTTTTTCCAAATAACACTATGGATGCTTTCGTTGGCATTCTGAGTTTTCCCGCACTGCATCTTTCTAAAAGCTCATCGTTTACAAGCCTTTGATATACTGGAAGTATTTTTCCAGAACTTGTTCCGACAGCTTAGTTTTCATCAGTGAATGGGACATAGGGTTCTCTTTTTTAGCCAATGCCCTCTGGTAAAAGCACCATGATGTCGAACCAGTAGGGCATTTACTATGTTTTGGAGTTTTATCTGTAGATGAACAATGAAACAATGAAGCTAAAATTGCGCTTTTCATTTTTCTTACATCTGGCGCATTGTCTTTTATAGCTTTTCTATAAAAAGTTAGTCAACAATGGTGTTTTAGGTTGCCCTCTTTCCGCCCACCAATAGTGATACCTTTATTCCGCCACTCTAAAATTTTGTTACGGAGTCCTGTGCCAAGCCTTTTTTTTGCCACGTGGTTAATGCATTCTTCTTTTGCAATTTTTATGCAGCTACCATACACATTTAATGATGATAAATGTTGATAGGTCTTGGCATCACCATCTGACAAGATGCTCACATATCGCATACCACAATTTTTTAATGGAAAATTTCTGCAGCTTTAACCTCCATGGCATTAGAAATCCTACATAATTTTCGCTGCATTCTTCTTCGTGGGATTTGTACCATATAGAGTACTCAGCACTATTTTCTCCCAAATCCCTTTTTGCGGTAGTGCATTCTGGGCAATATTTGGAAAGGATTTCGTAATCAATAATGAGCCCAGTCAAAATGTCGATAACGATTCCTATCCCATACAGTGACGAATGTCCCCGTTTCTGCCATGTTCCATCATATGAAACGGTGATGTCTATAACACCATTAGCAGTGCCGAGCAAATCTTCATGGTGTTTTCGGACTACTTTTGAAATTTCAAGAATGTCTTCAGCTACACTTTTCTTCATACAATTTGTGTAAACATTTTGAGAAAGTTTTCTTATCCATTGCATGAATACCAATAGCCATAGAGAAAAGTTCTAATGCTGCATGGCCTTTCCCAATCTTAAGAAAAGCTTCAACGAGCTTTTTATTTGCATCGAAACAATTGCTATCATCATCTCGAGGGCTGGAGAATACAGAATTAAATATTTTTCTGCAGCTTTTACATTTTAGCTCTATTTTTGTAGAAAAACCATAAGCACTATTAAATTCGAATATTGCTATATATATGAATTCATCAAAACATATATACTTTTCTCACTAGTACAAAAAGTTGATGTTGAAGGAAACATCTGAAGTTTGCTAAGACTTGCATTCAAATATTGTTCCTTTTCACAAGCATGTGAACCTTCATCACTAATAGAGATTTCAGTATCCATAATAAGTGAATTTTCAGCAAGTTCAGAGTATTTAGCACACATAGTAGAATCAGAATCACTTTGCATGTGATTTTTTCCCATCTCTTTTGTACTTTGGATGCACACAAACTCCTTCTTTTTGATGGCCTACCTTTAGGTTTTCGATAGCGCCGACTAATAGCATCCATTGTAAACAAATACAGAACAATTATATATGTTTTTGAAGCTTTTTTGTGGCTTTTAGATACAAAAAATTTGATTCCGTAAAGATAAATATTACTAAGAAACAGAGACAGCAATCAAAGATGTGTAATTTTAAAAAAGGCAATACTTTCGACTTATGGAAACAAGTGGAAGTAAACAAACAGCAGTAAAGCAGTTAAAGGTTGCAGTTAAAATGTGCAGTTGTTAAAACACAAAAATATTAATTCTAATATTTAAAAAAACACTCAAAAAATTTTGACAACCTAAGCACATGCTTTTGTTTACATTTTTATGTCCATTTAAATTTTTTTAAATGCTTATAACTTTTTAATAAAATGATTTAGACACATGCGGTTTCTTGCATATGGTTCAGTGAACACATGAAGATCATAATTCACAAAAAAAAATTTTTTCCATAATTTGGACGATTTTCGCCAATTTCAAAGTCCACCATCCCCTTAATAAAATTTATAAATATCATATGAATATTATTTGTATTAAATATTATATATATATATATATATATATATATATATATATATATATTTGTTTGGTATATAAATTATCGAAAGGCATTTTGTGATCGAAAACTTTATGGATTTTTTTATGTATTGATATATTTGTATTTTATAAGTATAAGTTAGTGCAATAAATCTGTATTCTTTATTATTTTTAGATTATAACCCGTTAATTTTACATCATTAATCATAAAAACAAAATATTTAGTACTCTTAATAAATTTTTAGGTATTGTAATGACTTCAAACAACTCTGGATTAAACTATTTATTAAAATAAGAAAATCATCAAAAAAATATTTTCGTGCAATCTAACTGCAAGAAGGATCGACGGATATAGAGTCTCTTTTGCAATAAAGTTTTTATACCGCTAGCATAAACATGTTTATCAAAGTGATACTTTCGGGGATTCGATGTGAAAAAGGCCCACAGTTCACTAGAGAAAGTCTTCGCTTTTCTGTAATTCCACACATAGTGTGTAAGTTCGCTGGCTCTATCTCCACCGTGCTGTTGCTGACTCGAAAAACTCCTCGGTTCTAAATCCGCCTTTGTTTTCGTTAATTCGCAAACTCCCAGGTATCGCTTACTGAGACGCCTCTTAAAGATTATCTCAAAAGTCGTTTTTTTTTCAAACTCTCTCGCTCTCCCTTTCAAACCTCCAGTTTCCCATAACCACTCACCGCTTAACACTTGATCTTTTGTCATTCGGCCTCTTAGAGCGCGGGGTCTGTCTGTGCACATCCTCCTGGCGCGCTACCGTCAGATATCCGTGAGAAACCGAAAGCGCTTTGTACCAGCGTCTTTTTTCATCTCTCCGACTACCATGGAAAAATGGTCAGAATTTTTGACCACCCATTTACGAAACTTTTTCCTTGCAATTAGGGAAACGAACGGATCTTTCCCAGGTTTGTCGGCATACCTTCTTTGCAATTAGAGAAAGAAACTGGGTACATCACAGTATCTTGCAGACATTTGGATTTCTAATTGATTTTTATGCGCATGGCTTATTTCTTTTTCTACGCGAAGTTTATTTTTGAGGTATTTATAATGATATAAAATATTTTTTTGAGGTTAAATTATTTTTGGACAGCAAAACTGCTCCGTCATTGTTAAAATTGAATCACTAAAGGGTTTTTGAGGCCCCGACTCTCCTCTCCTTTTAGCGTGTAGTATCCCTAATGTGCCGCACGACGAACTTTTACAGAACATTGGTCTAGAATTCAATTTCCTGACTTGAACTTTGCCAATCGCATAATTTTCGACCATGTTCATATGTGTTAGTAAGAAATAAGAGTTTTTTGAAAAATTATATTTGATTATATGGAGTTTTGTGTGTATGTGTTACTATCTTCACTAATGGTATACAAAAAGTTATTTTTAATATATATGATTTAAAATAATGCTAAGTTAAAACTGGCAGGAATTAAATGATCTGTGTATCATTGTATTTGATAAATAAATCTAATGGGACTTTGAGAAGAAAAAAAAAGAGAAGATATCCAATGATGATGAATACTTCCTTATTTGTTGAAATGATACATTTAAATTTCTGAGACTTCTGTCCATATTTTTGATTCAGTATGTTTTCAGTACTTAAGATAAAAGAACCACGGTAAGTAAATAAATAAAACATTACATTCGTAAAATTATAATTTTTAAATCATTATAATGTTTGACTCAAGTCCGAACTTTAAATGTGCTGTTATTTAAACTGCTGAATTGGTAAGTAAAACATATAACTAATTTATGATTATGAATTAATTTCGTATTTATCAATATGTGCGGTGAATAACACAGTAAAATACTGTTGTTTTAGAGATTCTTCATAAATTGCATATCATTGTACAAAACAAATTCCACAGAACATATTGGTTGTAATGAAATGCGTACTTATATAATCGTTGCATCAATAATTATACTGCAGCTTCATTCAACTTCAACAAATGTTACATTTCTTAAAAACAAAGCCTTTTGAGAATTTCTCGATTATAAAACTTTACTGATTTTATGTAAAACTTTGTCAGTTTTTCAATGCCTTCGTGTTGTCACACACGCATACAAAGCATTGCATATTTATCGTCAAACTCTTACGATGCACAACTAAAGTATATAATATAAAACAGTTTATGAAAGACATTATCTTTTAATTTTAATCTAGTTAAGTTGCAAAGTTTTTCTTATAAATTCTCTGGCATTCACTGATCCGAAATTCATCGGTTAGAAGAAAATCATACTTTTAGAAAAAGTTTCGCCGTCATTTTTATCAAATATTCTTTTTCCGGACCACTGAATCACCTCGGAATTCTAAGAACTCTCAAAAGTATTCCACAAAGTTTTCTTCCTGCGGCAAACCGTTGATACTTTAAAAGTAACTTGAATGAAATGCCTCTTTGAAGACATGCATGTGATAAATAAATTTGAAATCACATTTATTGATGGGTAGATATTCAGTTTAGTAATATTTAGGCATCTGTGTTGAAAATGGAAAATTTAGAAAATCGAGGCTCGAAAATTTTTTCCGTCGGGAATATTCGCTCACCAAATTGTTACAAATAATATAGTAACCCGTAAATATATAAAATATTCTTTGTAAAAATAATAACATATTACTATTTAAATTGTTCAAATATTACGTTTAAGGTATCCGACTACGTTCGGAACCGTGATTTTGCAAAGCGCATAAATGGATAATTTTCATGATATTTAGTGTCACTTAGATTAGAATATAGGTATAAAATTCTTTTAAGGACATTTTGACAAAAAAAATTTTTTAAATATAATATTGTGACAAAAAATGAACTTAGAATAATCTTTATTCCAAGTGTTCTTTTTTAGTGAAAAGTGATTCTATTATAATAATATTTTACCTGTATATAGCTCAGACCTCTCTACAGAGATTCGACCAGAATTTTTGAAATATATAACTTAGAAGGGGGTTTATTCATATTTTACGACAACAGAGGGAAGCAATTTTAAGAAAAAAAAACTCCGATAATTATTTCAATTGGTGGTAACTCTGTAAATAATATGAATTTTTCAAAAATTCTAGTTGAGCCTCTGTAGAGAGAAAATGTGTTAAAGTGGGAATAACTTGAAATTTTTTTCAGAAATACTTAAAAAAAAGGAGAACGAAAATTGAAGTACAAGAGAAAAAATTCGTTATACAGAAAATGCACTTCTCTATAGAGAGGTTATTTTACGAAGAAAATCGCGAAATGTTGAAGGTTCCAGAAAAAATTTCGCTGTATAGAAAAATTCGCAATGTAGAGGTTCGTTATATAGAGGTTCGACTGTATATCCTTCATTGCTCTTTTTATCTGAATCTCTGGATTGATGGTGCATAGTTGGTAGAATTATCAATATATTTTTTGGCATTCGTGAAACAAAAAAATATATTAGTTGTGAGTACCAAATAAAAAGAATTATCTATCACATAATTATTGAAATTCAAAGGACTAAAATGGAACTTCAACAGTCTTAGATTAGCTTTATAATTTTTAGCAGGATGTATAATCTGTTAAGAAATTACCAACTCTAATGTTCGAGTAGTACCTTAATTGAATTTATTAACAATATTTCTTCAATACATAATTATTTCCTTCATATTTGTCTCCCTCACTGGCAGAACTATCACTTGTATATATTTCAATATTAAAAACAAAAGCTATTTATATCAAACATCAACCACAATTTCATTTCGTATTTCCTTTTTACTGTAAAACAGCGTTTTCTAGATACCATATTGAACAGTAGAATAGCAAAGCACACCGAGTAAACAGATTTTGCAGGTATATCACTATTTAGTTTCTATCTATAGAGCATTATTTCAAATTTAAATAATTTAAAAATAAGAAATTATTTTTTACATATATTTGTATACATATTAGAGAGAGAATGACAAAATCGATTAGACTCAGACAGATAAGATGTAATTTATTTTTTGTGAGGTTAAAACAATTATGCAAGTTTGGAAATTTGGAAATTTTAATTAATCTATTTGAATAGTGCTAAAAATAATTAAAACCCACGGGAGCTATCGGGAGACAAATGATAGAAATGGCACCCATTCCGGCGAAAGCGAATTTTAATTCCTCGCTTTTTATATGCTGCTGTGGCCGCGGTAGCCGAGTGGTATAGGTATCGGATCGTGGCTTGCCTGGTCACGAGTTCGAGCCCAGTACCACTAAAGACCCGCCGTGTAGGGCAGCGATGCACGTTAAATCTGTCGAGATCTGAAACGTCCTCCCTTGGTGTGGTAGTTAGGAGAGGGGGTTGCCAGCTGAGGTGTCGTCCACGTCACTTGACCATGGTTCAAAATTACGTGGTCTGTCGCCAAAAGCCCTCGTGTAGCTGAACAGTGCGACGTTAATATTCAATCAATCAATCAATCAATTTATATGCTGCTGATATTATTCATAATTTTAGTGAACTTATAAAAAAGATAAACTTCGTTAGATTTTACTAAAATGTTCATGCAGTGATTAACCCTAGATCCTTATGGAGGTATAATTAAAATAAATACTTATACAATACGACGTTGTAAAAAAATACGATTTATTTTATAAAATGATATTTGACTAGTATGAGCGTTTCTCAGACAAAACAATTGTGACAGATTTCGTCCATTATAACATGTGTAGAGAACAAGCTTTCTCTCTCGTCAGGAATATCATGGTATAATGAACCTTACTTACTACAAGACAAGAGTGTTTGTTTTATATATAAATAATTTTTGTAACAATTTTTTAAAAGAATAATCATTTCTTAATCATTTGTGTTTGTGAATCATTTACTCTTTATCGTTTTTACGGAAAAAAGAAATACTAGTCAAAGTACGGGAATGGCAACATATGACAAAAAAAATGCATTTCAATAGTAGCTATCTATCTGGAAATGACAAAAAATATTTGTGAACACCGATTTTCTAGTTTTCTTGCTTAAGAATTAAATTTAGCATTAACAAATATATTACGATAAATATCTATTTTTGTGGTTTTGTAACACTAATTAGTTAATAAAGAAGATATAGGGAGGATTGTTTATATGGATTTATTTTTGGTTTTATTTTAAAACGTCAGATTGAGGGAGCTAAACAGATGAGTTCCTGGTTTTGAAAATGATTTATTATACATATATAAAGAATTATGAGGGCATTTATGGTATACCTCGAACTGATGTTGTTACGCAGATATCATGTTTTGATATTGTCATTTATTTTAGTTCTTTCAAAATTTAGAAACGATTCAATACCTCGACATCATTTTCTATTAGAAACTATTCAATATGATATTATTGAGTTATATTCTTCTTCAAGAAGACAGATTCCTAGCGCTTGTTTTATACAAAATTTATTGTTACAATGTTAAGTTCAAGCATAAAATATAACATTATATTGTTAAAGATTATATGAATATTTCATCATATCTTCTTGTCACAAACTATCATGTGATTTTTTTTTAAGCTTTTTCTTTCCAATTTTCAAAGATGTTTCATGATTTTTATGAATCATATTAGTGCTAAAATCATTAAGACCTCTCTTAAGAGAGGAAGGAAGGGGGATACATTCTAAAAAACACGTAAATGAAAGTGCTGAGGGGTTATTCTCTGTGGTAGAAATTAAAAATTTGTTGGTCTATGGTTAAAAATTGATTGGCCATTAATACCCCTTAGTGTAGGTTGCATGCTAAAATTCTATTTAATCGATAGGCCAACGACAGGCGTACCTCTAGCCCATGCCAATGAATTTGTTTTATGCGTTTCGACAACAACAACAACAACTATTTCATCGCATTGAATAATTTGTTTTATTTTCGTTATTTCTGTCGTATTGCTTAACGTCAAAAAAAAAAAAAAAAAAAAGAATGAATTGCTATTTTCTAAAAAATATTTTTTAAAAAGCCCCCAAAACTGTTTAACCAACACATTGCGTTCTAGACAAACTCCTTCTGTACAACAATCTGCCATCGAATATCTAAAAATTTAAATTGTATAACTTCAATTTTCTTCAAAGAATTCAATCTTTTTCCTAGGACTACATTTTAAAAATGGTTACAATTTCATGGTCCCGGAACTTTGCTGCAAGGAGGAAATGGAAACAAAAACTCTCTTGAAAACGATTAAACTGGGGCTTCACTCGGGAACAAAAGCTTTCCCGGTAACTATTTCTCCAGAAGGGAGTTCAAAAGTGGATGGAATTCCTTTCTTTCTACTCGCATCAGATCAAGCATTATCAAAAGAAGAGATAAGCCCGCAGAGAAGAATCGCACCATTTGTTTAGCGTTCTTCAATACGACAATGGTCGCCAAAGCATGTCTCCATTATCGAAAGAAATTTCTCAACAATACGCCAAATCGGATGGGAAAAAATAAGAGAAAAAAACCGTTTGGGTTTGCCGTGTTTGACAAATACATCGCATTTTGCCGAATCAACCGCCGGATAGTATTGGTTTTAGAGAAAGATATTTCTTTTTCGGCTCCATAATCGTACGTTTCCCCCTTTTTTTTATTTATCTCCAACTGAAGAGATGCTTTGAAAGTGAGGCTCTTAAAAACGTCTATGTGGCTGACGAAGGAGAATTTTCACTTAAAATAAGATTTGTTGCTGTTTTTAGTCTGCGTAAAAATTTTAGAAGCAAAAATAAACTCGCCCTTTTTATATGGTGTTTTACCGTCGTCCGTTTAAAAATAAGTATACGAGTAATGCGAAGAAATGTGTGTCTTGATGCTGTCAGGGTGATTTATATGCGAGCGCGAGTTAAAAAAGCTTTTAAAGGGAATATGTTTGATTTTAGCTTTTCTAGTTTGCTAGTTTGATTTTTTTCTAGTTTGTGATAGTTGCGATAATCTTTCGAAAAGATAAAACGGCATACTCTTTTATACTTGGGGGGATTTTTTAATTTATCGATACAATATATTTGAACAGTTAATGTTAGACATGTATAAATTCCGTTGCGTAAGTAAATAGTTAATAGAAATAAATACAAAGACAAATAATAAATAAACTTTTATATCTTTTTGAAAATGGTTTGAGAACTGAAATAAGGGTAGGGAATAATTTATTTTTATTGTAGACAGTGTTATGCCGAATACCAAAATAAAAAAAAGGTTATGTAGTTTTTATTTTAACATAAATTTGTTGTCAATTAGAATTCGTCATTCAATCTTATTCTTTTTTTCAAATCACTCACTCTAATTTGAAAATCTTGGCTTGTAATGATGAGAAATCATTGTATTTTATAATTTACATGGTTAATTAAATACTTAAATAAAATACCGACCTATGTAATTCTATTTTAAAATCATCATAAATGTTTGGGTAAACATCTTTATTTTTAATGTGTCTTATAAATCTTTTGGATTTTAGAGCGTATCTCACTTGAAACATAATAAATTTTAAATTATTACAAAATATTTCAAAATCGCTTTATTGTGTTCGACCAAATGATAATGCGAATCATCGCTTATATTTTCAATATTTAGCTCATGTAGTCACTTTACATTTTATTATTTGTGTTGCTATGTCTACTCATTAAGCATGATTAAACACAATGGGATAAATTCGTTATTTTGCCACTGTTTTAGAAAAAAAGAAGGAAACTATTTTGGAAGTTTCTCACAATAGAGATATTTTCAAATATTTTTCGTAATAAATAATTTGTTAATAATATTTACTTTTACAGTTGTAATTTCGTCTCGCATATGGATATGTCAACCGGATCTTTGAAATGTTAAAATATGAAATCATTGAAAAAAAATTCCAAATAGATGTATATTGGTTTTGAGTCGAATATGACTATAAGGTCTGCATGAACTTGTTTGAATTACTTAAAATATGATTTCTTGAAGTTAAGCTTTCAGAGGCTTTTAATAGAACTCCATAATGATTGTTAATAACCCTGTAATTATGTTAAAACAGCGTTGTTTCTCAAACTGTTTGACGCATCCTCCTAGGGGGGGGCGTGATAACCGTTCGAGGGTGATGCCAGCGTATTGAAAATTCGAAAACAAAAGATTATTTAAGAAATTTATGGAAAGTAAACAAACAAAATACATTCTGACATAATAAAAAAAATTAAATACACATTTACATTGATATAATATTCTTATAAATGTATCAGTAGTGCAGCATGTATTTTATAATTAATTTAATAATACTAAGTTAAGAACAGGTTTAATAATTACCAGTGACCCCATGTGATTGTGATATAAAATATTATATAAAAAAAACAACATTTCTCTTAGTAATTTGTACGGTTTATAATAAATACCTTAATTGCCGGTTAAAAGTTACTCAAATCGCTCCTCCAATGTTCGCATTTTCCACCTTGGCGAGTTAATGTGATGTATTGTGCAGGGGGAGAGAGAAAATGAATATATAAACAAGCAAATTCTATGAAATACGTAAATCCTTCGCAAACACTAGTAATGTACTTTTGTTGTGTTCCAAAGCCTTTCGGAATAATTTCATGGATAGCAGTGCACAGAAATGATCGTTCTTCGGAAAGACATATATAATATATGACCTGGGAAATTATCGTTTTGGTTGAGTGAGACGCTTATATACGTCGGGGGTACTTAAGAGGTTGAATTCATGTTGTTGCTTTAGCGTCAAAGTATAATTTTTATTCATTGTTGTTGTCTGGAAGGGGGGGGTGATGAAAATTATGATTTAATATTAGGTCGCAAACAGTGAAATTTTGAGAAGCTCTGTGTTAAAACAATGATTAGTATATACGTACTATATCGTGGACCGATTTCCACAATTCAAAATACATCGCCTAATGCCGTGATATGCAGCCCATTGTGGAGAACCATTTCCGAGCATTTTCCATAGCAATAATAACGGCGATGTTTTCTGAATTGTCGGCATCTTTTGATTTGCCGAAATTGTCCGAAGATGCAATGCGTAAGTAATCAATGATTGAACAAATTTGCTTCGATATAATTCTTTTTTATTTCAATACATTTTAGAATAATGGAATTAAACAAAATATATATTGTTTAACTAGTAAAGTGTAGAACAGTGAGACAAACAAACTTTCCTTTTCAATGAACAATTTGCTGCTGCAAGATATGTTTTAACCATCCAAACTTTTATCTATCATTTTCAATCTTATTAGTTTGATTTTTTTTTCTTTTCGTATCTGTATTCATTCCTCATTAATAACTTTCGAATTCTTGATTAGAATAAACTCTATTTTTGTTTCATGTGTAAAATAAGCAAATTGTAGACTTCTTTATACAATTAACTTAATGAATTGATAAAATTTTTGCTTTGTATAAATAATAATATAGTTTATAATTATTTTCTATTTTATAGATTGCAATCGAACTTTTTACGGAGAGGCAAACGTAAAGTATCCATTGCGCGTTACAGGGCCGTTCCAAAGATATCTTCCATTCGTTTGCAAAATTACCTTCGTTGCTGCTGGAAAAGAATTCGGAGACTTCGTAGAGCTGACATTTTTGTCCTTTCAAATTGGAAGACTAGAGCTAACAAGGTAAGTTAAAAATAACTCATTACCATTAATTTGAAAAAGAAATATTCTTATAGTCTTACAGGAGATAATAAGAAGTACGACGAAACTTTGTACCCTGAATCCTAAATTAGTCTAAAAATTACTCATAGCAGAATTTTTCTTAGAACTTCAAGTAATCCCCAGGTGAAACGCTGGGAGTTTTAATAAGGCGGAACGTTCTTGATTAACGCGGAAACAAGAAAAATGTTTAGGCTTTTTATTTTAAAATATTTGCATAATATAATAAAGAATACACGGATCCAAAAATTCCTGAACAAAAATATTCACATAAATGAATTCATAGTCATTTTGTATGACATGTACTTTATTAGAATATTTTCCTGAAACTTTGGTGGTAAATTTATCACATGAAGCAGAAATTTACACAGGTATTTTGCATCTTTGTCTCGTTATTTATTTTTTTTATACTTCTCAGTACCAACTTTCACGACTTTCATTCTTCGTAAAAAGTTTCTGAAGAATTTAGCTTTCAGAAAAACTGGAATAATCTCTAATTTTTTTAATTATTATTTTTAAACATAAGACATCGATTTTAGAAAGTAGTATTAAAATAAGACATAAAAAATCAAATTGGATGTTATAGTTCGAAATGATTTGAAATCTTATGTTTACATTTTGAGTAACCAAAGTACGTAAATCAATTAAAAAAATTTTCTCGTAAAATATTACACTAAAAAAAAAGTTTAAATTTTGTTTTTGTTTTTATTTATCTAAGATTTTTCAAGTAGGTAAATCTCAGATTTTCAAAAATGCATATAATGCTTATTCAAACACTAAAAGGCTTATTACAGTTACTATTTTATTGTTTTACTAGCTGCATTGCCCGTCGTTGCACGGGCTTTTTCAAGTGTATTGCTTTATGCCTTGGAATGTTCCACTTCCCCCCTCAATGTCAGAACTTCCTGGCGTGTGTGTGATTTTTATATTAATATCATTAAAATTCTCTTTTTCGAAGTTTCATCCATGGCTTTGTCCCGACGGTCTGGTCTGTTTTCTCCCCGCTTAGCCCGGCGTTGCACGGACTTTTTCCGCGGGTGCAACTTTATCCCCATGGAAACTTTCCCTTTCTCTCTGGACACCAGCATTTCTGTGTGTGTGAGAGAGAGAGTGATGTGAGTGATTTCTATATTTGTCATGTAAATCCCCTTTTCTGAAATTTCTTTCACTTCTTCTCTCTGACACACAGACATGTTTCTTTTCCCTCCGTTCATAGACGAGCGTTGTACGGGCATTTTCAAGTATAAAAACTCTTTTTTTTCCCTGTGAGATATCCTTTTTTTTCTTTTCAAATTTCTATTTTCGATTAAAAATTTGCAAAGCTAATCCAGTTTTTTTTTCTCAAGGAACAGACAAATTACGAATTTAGTATTAAATAAATAACTTAGTAATAAATAATAAAAAACCATACCGCTTTAATTTTTTTAAAAAAACATTTATTTATATCCTATTTTGTTAAATAAGGAATCAAAAAATGTCTACCGTTAGCTATGAAACGACTTCTTTTATCGGATGTTGGATTATTTGATTGAATATGTGTAAGTATGAAAAACAAATTATGGGGGGGAGGACCCTAAAAATTTGTTTACATTCCTGGTATAAAAAAAAGATTTGAAAACAAAATAGTACTATTCAATAAAAACATGGCAGATCATTTTCCTATATTTTAAGATTTTTCAGTAAATTATTTCTCTAAAAGAACACTTATAAGTTGTGATGTATTATAAAACACTAAGATCGTATGGTTACTTTATACATGAAACACAATGAATACTTTCTTAAAGTTCAAACTAATAAATTGAATTTTAAAAATTGCTGGAAAATTCATTATTTACACTCATTATAAAAGGAAAACATTAAAAAAGAAAACACTTTAATCTGAGAGAAAAGTCTTTTATATGCTTACGTACTCTCGGAAAGTTGTTTTTCCGCACATGCTCTATAAGCACTCAAACTCGTGAGTTCTGTTTGGTAGCTGTCCAACAATTAACTATTAGTGGCATTTGGCGATTTTTGCAATTCTTTTCGTTGTATATATTTTTACGTCTCCCCAAAACAAAAAAATATATCTTTATACATAAAAATCTTCTGTACGTGTGTATGTGACTAAACTGCTTCTAAACGGGTGGACCGATTTTGATGAAATTTTTTGTGTGTTCCAGTGGATTTGAGAATAGTTTAGATTCACAATTTGGTCCGATATCGTAATTAGTTAAAAATATATTAATTACACGTGCGTTGATCAACAATTATCCTAACCTACAAATCTATTTGTGTAGCTAATTGATTACACACATTATTAAACTATTTTTGTTTAAATTATTTCTTATCGGAAATCTATACTAATAACAGAAACAGTTTTTGTGTCTGTTTCACTTCTAAGCAACTCAGAATTTTGGCACATAATTATTATATGTCCTAATGATGTGCGCTACAAATACTTTTTTTCGAAATTCGCTTTAGATTTTTTTAAGATTAAATTTTTAAGTTATTTTTCCTTTTTTAAACAAATGGAATTTGTTGAAAAAATGGGTTTTAATTAAAATTAATAAGAAATATTAATTTGTTAATTTGGCAACACACACACGGTCATTTTTGTTTTGCTTAGGGATCATATAGCCTTTGTTGCTCCATATCCCACAAAACCTGAACTGAACTGAATTGTTTTGCTTATATTTTATTTGATTATTTCAAACCATTTCTGGATATTGATTTGATTGTGTCGTTTCTTTTTCAGCTTAAAAAAATCAATATAATTTGGTTTAACTTTGCTTATATTTTATTTTATTATTTCTAACTATTTCTGGATATTATCGATTGATACAATTGTGATAACTGTATATGTAATGACGTTAGATATTGTAATAACTTTTTAATACAAATTTTCATCAAAGCGGTTCAGATTGTTAAAACTTATTCATAAAAATTTGGCATTTTTGAATTTAAGATGTGTGTGCAGGACAACGTCAGTCTTCTTTAAAAATAATTTTATGTATAAGAAAAGCAGAAAATAGATATTGTTTTTTTTTTTTAAATTACAAAATTCCAAACATTTTTGAAGGGTTTTATAATTATTCGTTTCAACTTAACTAGGCAGCGTTGGAAAAGGTAAAAAAAAATGTACCGATCTGCTTGAAAAATAGTTTTATCTTTTTCAGGAATTTAAATTAGAAAATATCCATAGAAATTCTTGAAAAAATGTCTTACGTTGTAGAAATTGTGATTTTAATAATATATTTAAAGTTAATCACATGTTAAAAACATTTTTTTAAAATCAGTGAAAGTTAAGTCAAAACAGCTAGGAAAAATTTAAGTTTGGCAGAAAACAAATTTTCAACGCCAACGTATGTCATTGTTATAACACAATAAAGTTATTACAACAATGCAGACGTGCCTAAGTTGGCGTCAAAAACCAGTTTTTCTAACATTTTTAATTAATATATTTTTAACTAATTGCAATATCGGAATATAAATGGTTAAAACGGCTTCCTCGGATCATTCCCAATCATTTGGCAACTTTGGTGAGTTTCTGCGTGGTGCGGTTCGTGAGAAGATGACACATATTGATGGATACATAGATAAATACGTTTGTTTACCTACGAATTTTTGATAGTGTAGATTATTATTTTAATATGAGCTACCTTAGAAAATACTTTATTTTTAATGTGTGGTGTCTTAGTAGACATGCATATTGTTACGAATTTTGTGTAAAATAGTGTAAATAATATGTACTTGGATGTGTAATGCCTTTATCTTGCTCTAAATTAGATTTAATTTACGTTAAAATTGTAATATTTACGAGGAATACGTTATAATAGTGATTCAATGGTAAGGCGAAATCTTGGCGATAGACGCAAGTTGGCGTCATTTTTGGTGACCAATTTGGCGAGTTCTGGACTCTCTGGATTCTTCAAGAAATTAGTAGGGAAATCCATTAATTTCAAGATCTTCTGGGTCTTTCTCGAATTATCCGCGAGGGATATAAATAGTGAGATGTTCGCCGAAAGTCAGACAGTCTGGTTTTGACTAGCAATCAATTAGTATTGCTTTGACTGTTGAAGTGGTTAGTAAGTACTTCGGCTGTTGAACGAGTGATTGCTTGTGATAATCTTCTATATACGTGTATTTTAGACACCAATAACTGTGTCTGAGTGCTGTTGAAGATATGAAAACCTTCTGAGATTTATTTTGTGAATATTGTTCCTGAATCCCGTTTTTAAAGGATTGTATTTTCTACAATAAATTCGCATCACTCTTAAAGAAAGAACTGTCTTGTTCTTTTCGACTGATTGGCATGAAATCCACGAACCCCGATTAACGTAACAATATATACATATATACACGTGGTATTTTTGTTCATTTGGCAGAACAATCAACTATTTGAAATTAGACAGTTGTTTTGGGAGCTCTAAACTTAAAAATAAAAAATAAAAATCCTGGAATAAATAATGTATTGAAATTTATTTCGAACGCTCTTACGGGAAAAATAATTTAATACAATTGAAGTTTTCTCTTTTGGATACCATGTATTCCCCGCCCCCTTTTATTATTATTGCTTTTGTAAAGAAATTAGTTAATTCAGTTTTTTTGAAGTTCGTAAATTTATTTATGCATCAAATATAATTATTTTACATCTCTTATGGTATCCGAATACGTTCAGAGTACTTTTTGACAAAATAACATATTTAAACATATAAAGGCCTTTTTAGGATTCAATACCAATAAATTCTAATATTTAATCAACAATATTTAAAACAAATTGCCAGAATTTCATAAAAATCACAATTATATGTGAAATTTTAGCAATATTTTTGTAAAACTTCAAAGCAATTAGAGAAAAAAGTAATAAACTTATATTAGTAAAAGAATTACCAAAACAATCTAGAGGAATTTATCTAGAGAATGTACTAAAATTTTAATGTTTTATTAAAATTTGAAACTTTTAGAGATTATTGAGTAAACGTTATAAGAAAAATAACGTCTTTATGAGACCATTTTTTAAATAACATGCCCTAACTCAAATAAAATTCATACTATAAGAGATATTTTAGTACATTCTCTAGAAAATAGCATAAATATCAGGTGCAAAAAGTTTTATAGAAATACATTTGTAATATTTTGTGTGATCAGACTCGCCATGATAGATTTCGAACAATTTAAATGCCCACTTCTGGTAGATCAAAGACCCACTTCCGGTTTTTTTAACTTAATAAAATTTATTGTAACTTGGCTTCTAAGAAGCATAGAATCAAAACAAAGTATGTTTTGTAAAGCCAAAATATAGATGTATTAAATAAAATAGAAAACAAAAATACCGGTCTTGTCCGAATTTGGTTATTTTCAACGTGTTCGGATGCCTTAAATTTGAAAAGCTTGCACGAAGTTAAACTAAATTGATATCCAGATTTATGTTTCTTATATTTCGTTGTGTTACAGAAATATACATAAATATATGCAAAACAAATATAGGGGAAAAAAGAGTAAATGCCTCACTCAGCCTAAAATGGATTTATCAGAAATTTTTCAATCCTTTGTTTAAATTGAATACATTAAAATAATTTGTATAATAATGAAAAAGACAAAGCATTTGTTTAAATTGAATACATTATTAAAATAATTTGTATAATAATGAAAAAGACAAATCATTTGTTTAAATTGAATACATTATTAAAATAATTTGTATAATAATGAAAAAGACATTGAATACATTAAAATAATTTTAATAATGAAAAACACAAATAATTTGTTTAAATTGAATACATTATTAAAATAATTTGTTAATAATAATCCTTTGTTTAAATTGAATACATTATTAAAATAATTTGTATAATAATGAAAAAGACAATTAATAAAGATGGAATTTATTAGTAATGAAATATTTTGAGACAACTTTTCCGCATTGATTGTAAAATTGAAATAGTAATAACTGAAAATAAAACGTAGCTTTGATTTCGGAAGATTAAACTTTTTGTTTCTTTTGCAACAATTAAAATTGATAGGTTTTTTCTGTGCCATGTAATGAGAGAAATACTTTTCGTCAAAGTTCAAATAAAAGGTTTAAAATGGAAGTGAGTGTAATGCGTTAGACTTTTATTTCTTTTTCTGATTGAATGCACATGAAAGAAGAAAAAGTTCTGTGAAATTTTAACGAAATTTTCATTGCTTTAAATGACTCAGAAAGAAAGGAAACAAATTATTTTTCTTGCTATTTATGGACATAAAATATGCTTTATCTAATTTTTACAAAGACTATAAATTTTAAAAATCAGTTTTATTGTTATTGGTTTCAATTCATAGTTGCACAATTCATTTTATCTATATTTAGTATTCTTCTGGACTGCTTGAATATGAATAGCTCATAGGTAGAATATAAAATTATTTTTTTAAAAAAAGAAACAATTTTTCGGATTATGATACTTGGTTTTGTGACAAAGTAATATAAAAGATGAAATAAAATTTATCTTCGTATATATAATTTTTTACAAAATTAATTTTCTGTACAAATTATTGAATGAAAAAAAGTTCTGCTTTTCAATAAATAAATACTTTACCATGCATATGGACTATACAAACCTTTCAAAAATGTTCTATCTTTGACGAAATGAAATGTCCAATATGCTACGTATCTTGAATAAAAGAATAAAATAGACATATAAAGTATTCTGACGTGACAAGTGAAAAAAAATGAATTTTTTTGGTATCGTATTTTTAAAATGTTAAGTCTAAGAGAATGTGCCTTTTCCTAAAGTTTGCAGATTTACGGTACATTGGATATTGTACTGGTTGGTATTATTTTGACGTGCTGGATTTTAAGAATAAAAAAGTTTTTCTGTGCGGATGTAGGATGTTTTTGTGGACAGGTCTCCCAGTTTGACTTGTACAAATATATATATATATATATATATATATGACATTTTTATACTACTTATTGAAACTGAGAAACCGAGGAATATTTTGTGTTTCTAAATATTTTTATGCAGTATGCAAGTTCGAGGTTGAATGCAAATCATGTTCATTTTAAGTTATTCAGAGGAATTATAACTCGCTATTTTTGTAGGCATTGTGAATTAAGTCTCAGTTTAACCCTTTAATGATCGCATAATTTTGAAGAAAACGGTCATAAAAGTGCCTATTTTTTATTCAAGAAAATTATATGACACTAAGAGTGTATGTTCAATATATGTATATATTTAAATTTTTAGCTTGAAATACAAAAATTTGTACTTTTTAAAAAAGCCAACATTTAGGGTAATTATGACTGAATGTTGGTTTTCCACTAAAGGGCAAAAATTTTAAAAAATGTTTTAAACATTAAAGGAGAATTTTATTAGACTTATGCAATGTAAAAACACATCAGTAATTTTTCTTGTGAGATAAATTTTAAAGTATGAGATAAAAAGACCAATATATCACAGGTAACAGAACAGAACCATCATCAATGCTGTCAGGTTCACTAACTGAATTTCATAACAAACAATCCGTTATTACAGAATCACTCTCAGGTCTCTTTATACTTAAAGTAAAATCCGATTCACTTCCAAACTATCTCCATAATGTATTATATATATATATATATATATATCACAAAATATATCACATATATATATATATCACAAAACGCAACCTACATCTGTTCACGAAAAGCGGAACTAAGTAATTGCGCTAAGGTTACATAAACATATTGCTAATAAAGATATGTTTGATTGTGCTAACATCTAGTTTAAAAAATACCTATCTATAAACATGCTACTAATAATCTAGTTCTGCCTTCGGGTGAAAAATAAACATGATTGCGAGCATAAGAAAGGATACTTTTAATCATTTTAGCGCGTTATTTTTGAACACTCCAGCCCGGAAATATGACAGGCACGAGGAATAGAGAGTGAAATTTCACCGCGTGATATTGACGGGAGCGAGAAGTAAAGGGTTAAGGGAAAAGTTAACATTTATAAAGGGTGCTATGAATTGACTTTTAATATTTTTGTTTTAAAATGAAATTATGGAATGGTTTAAACCCGTTTTTGTTTTAAAATGAAATTAAGGAATGGTTTAATACCGTTTTTGTTTTAAAATGAAATTATGGAATGGTATGGATGAAGTGAATCCTTCAAAACCAAATATTATAATAATAAAGGCTAGCATACTCACACACGGAGTGAGCTATAACGATTCAGTTTTTTTTCTTTCTTTTTGAAACTAAATGAACTGAATTAGTTATGGTACACCCTAAGGAAACCCTTAATGTGCGCATTTTTTTCAATTCCTACTATTAGATCACACTCTCTATATATTTATTTATTTATTTGTTTATTTATTTACTTATCTTGGTGGAATTTTCAATCGTTAATAAAATACATTTTAAAGCGGTCAATTGAGCTGAAATTTTTATATATGATTATTTTGGATGCCAATACAATAATTTAATTATAATTAATGAAAATTAATTGATTAAAACTAATTATTTAAATAATTACAAATACAGTCACGTTGGCATAATTTTTGGCGACTTGTGTCTAAACTTGAAAAGGCTTTTTTCCCTCGCGTTTTAAAGCATTCAGTTGAACTGAAATTTTATACACAACGATTGTTTTGGATGACAATACGATACTTTAATGGTAATTAATACAAATTAATTACCACTTAATGTTATGTACATATTTATATTAATTGTAACTAGTTCAAAAAAGTAGCTAAAATAAAATTTTTTCTTTGTGGATCTAAGTAGAAATTGACTTAAAAATTTCTTTTTATATTACTTGTTTTAAGTAATGATAATTTCTTTAAAATGAATCGCAGCTTTAAACGCTGAATGTGAGGAAAATGGCATCTATTTTGAGGAAGAATCAATTAAGTTATATTTTTCTGCAGCTGAGTTCTCCTTCATGGTGTTCAGTCTAACAATAAGCGCCTTTTAATATAAAGGGATCAATCATATCACAGTGAGATATGTCTCACGTTTAAGAATGAATTTAATTGAATTAATGTTGTGCCTTTTGAAACAGCATCAGATATATCAGCTACCAATTTCTTATTTTGCCTTAGCCAACATTCTCTCCAAAATTCCATACCATGCCAACGTGAGGAATTTCAACCGCAGCCACAACGTGCACCAGTCCCTTCATACGGCGAGTCTTTAGTTGTACTAGGACTCGAAGTCATGGCTCATCGGCTAGGAGTTTGTGTCTATGATCATTCGGCTACGATAGCCTCCATTTGCAATTCGCGGATGGAAGGGGATTTATTCCATTTGGGAAAGGTTAGTTGGATAATTTGGATTGGCATCTCTATCAAAGACTCACTTGTACATCATTAGGAATATCGGTATATAAACCTAAACGAACATGTTTGGGAGATTCTTAGGGGAAAAAATCGTTATTTCTGTAATATGTATTCCAAATAAAATTAACAGCTTGGACGCTCTCTTCCAACTCAAAACTGTGAAAAATTTATTCTTTAATTTAATCATAATACTTTGTCTTTTAGAATATATGACTTGCCTTTTGATTTAAGGAAGCCATTGCCTTGCAAAAACTCATTTTTATTCGCATAATTTCATGTTTTTATTTATTTACGAACAACGTATTCTGTTTATTTAAATATATGGTGAATAAAGTTTTAATAAAAAAATATTGGGGATAAATATTTTTTTTATTTCCAGCCCTGCGGGTTGTTTTCTTTACTTGTATTTTATATTATTTATTAGTCATGTTTCAGTCAGCAAAAATGTAAAAATTCATTTCAAGTTATCCCTTATTCTTTTGAACTATACATTCTCTAATATTGTTGTTGCTAATGCCACCTATCTGACGGTATCAGATCGAAACCCATGACATTTATCGCCGCAAGGGCTAGATGCACGCTTGTCGTTAACCGTAATATTGAGCACCATACAAGTGACAGTACAATTTAACTAGGTTCCACCCCATTTTTAATCGAGAACACGCTGTAGGTGTTCTGTTTTACCTCACAATGGCTATTTAGAGTACTTCCATGCCTCACAGACTCTAGGCATTTTTCGAACATCAGGCTTTCTCTGGGATTCGAACCGAAGTCCTAAGGCACAAATTTCAGCGTCACTAACCACTTATTGGATGGGTGGTAATTTGTAGTTGAAGGATATCTGCTTAACTTATTATGAATATTGTCAGTTTTGAAACTTGCCTTTGCTGTTCAAAGAATTTCTAAGTGCATATTGAAGTTTTCGCAGTGAAAATAAAATTAGTACAATGCTTCTTTTGGTAGTACTTTTTTGTTGCTGTGATATCCTAGTAGTCATGGTAACGTGCTCGTGGTCAAAATGTCATGAATTCAAGCTCTAGTACTCTTGAAGACTCGACGTGTAGAGGAGCTGATGGATATTAAATCTGTCGTAGTGCTATGTCCTCCCGTTGCCTTGGTGTGATAGTTTGGAGAAGAAGTTCCACAATTTAGGTTTTCAAAATTACGAGGTCAGTCTCCTATAGCTCCCATTTTGCTGTATGGTGCGAATTTAGCACTCACTCACTCATGTTTATTTGTTAAATGAGCAACGATGGATAAAGAAATCAGATATTTTATATTTAATGACGTTAAAGTATTGGAAAACTGTGATCGAACATATAATTTTATTAATAAATAAATATGAAAAAATATTTAAAAAATTTGTTACATTTTCAATGTTATTACATAAAATTAATGAAATAGAATATCAGATTATTCTTTTGATATGTGCTTTGCACAATTATTTATATTTTGTTAAATCTTATTCCGTTATTCTTCATTTATTTTAAAATATTTAGAATTTATTCTTGGTAAAAATGTACCTCTATCATTTTCCCTAATAAAATTTGAAAAGAAAACATTCTTTAAAAACTACACAAATCTTTAATAATTCACAATCGATGTTAATACGAAATATATTTTAATAGGCTTTAAATATGCTCCTAGAAAGATTTTTTTGCCTTGTTCTTAAATATTTTTACCCTTAAGTATTTACAGAATATTTGTTCTCAGTTTCCTTCTGTTTGTCGAAACTATCTTTATATTTGTCAGAATAAATAATTCCCAATGTCTAGATATTTCTATCCGTATGAGAGACAAAGAAAAATAAAGCTCTCTAAAAGATCTGAAGTGCTTCTAGATCAAAAATGTCAAACGAAATATGCAATTGTTTTATGATGTTGCATAAACGAAAGGTGACAATGCAGCAGTTTTACTTGTTTAACTTAGTCTTTTATTCTTTTCGGCGCAACACTTCTCTTGCTAACGTCTTTTAAAGAGTATTTTTTGAGAAATGATATTTCCTCTTTAGGAATTAAGTGTTAAAATATCAAATGAAGTTTCTTTTATTAAACTAATTAAATAACAGTTAATTAACACTATGTTTTATTCCAGATTTTTATTTTTTAATACTTCGAGAAAATAATTAAATTATGCTTATAAGAAAGAAATGCTTATCTTTACACAATTAAATTTAACTAATGTCTTTCATTGATATCTTTAAATATTCACTAGAGAATTAGAAATAATACTTTGTTGTAAATTATCCAGCTGCGTTATTTTTGTTATCTTTAATCATTATCTTTATTTTTGATTAACAAGGAAAAGATGGAAGGTTGATTAATTCCATTTTACGGAATTAAAACTTTTAATAAGTATTAAAATTTTTATCTTAGATATATTTTATCAACTTATACAATTTCAAATTCGTGTGCACCTTTGCTTACTTCTTTAAAAAAAAGAGATCGGTGAAAATTATTACAATACGTATGCGTTTAATATTGTTGAATAATTTTTTCTTTACTATTTGTAAACTCATTGGGCGTGCAAATTACTTTTAAACTAATTATGTAGATTTCTTTTTATTATGTATAACTAATTAATTATTTGTTTACAGATGTTTTAATACAATATGTTTGAGCAATATACGCGTAATGAAAGAGTATCATGCGTATAAATATAATACTTTAACTGCTTAATGAATTAAAAATATTCTTCATTAAGTATCAAAAATGGCACATCATAATTAAGAAACATAAGATCTGCTATTAATTTGTATTAATGTTACATATACGTTAGAGCAGCGGTCTTCAAACTTTTTAGACTCGCAGAGCCCTTAGAACTATAAGGTGTTTTCAGGGAACCCATACCACGCACATAGTTAAAAGAATATACCTTAAAATAATATTTAAAGTAGATCAACATGTTACTGGTACTTTATATAAAGACAATTGAAAAATATTATATTTGTTATTAAAAATATTTTGAATGTAATTTAGTTACATTAATACTATTATTTTGTGATCAAAGAGTCACATACTCATGCATTCTTTTTATTAAATGGGATATGTGCTTGCATTTTTTTCACACATACTGTTGTAATCAAGAACTATTGAAATTATCCACAGTCCCATTGCATATTCTGCTTCTGACTTGTCTTTATATTTTATTTTTGTAGTTACTCACATTAGGAAATAGTTTTCACTTAAATAGATTTTTCTCAATGTTTATAGCTGTTTCAGAAATCCTGTGTATTTCGCATGTGTTTACAGCCTAAAATTCAGGAGCTATTCCTGCTGAAATTTTTGTTTTAACTTGGAATCTGTTGATACGTTGATAAGTTTTCCCCTCTACTTTATCATAGATGTTTTTTTCCACAAATGATGAAAAAAGGAGCTATTTCTATTAGAAAAATATTTACATTTACAAAACATTGTAGTAATAAGTGTAATATTATTTTGTGGAACCCGGAATTATAAACAATATAATATTCACATGTATTGCATCAAAAAAAGTTTTCGTATCCTTTTAGAAATCACAAAAGAGTAGTACAAAATGCAGTTATATTACGTATAAATGAAATCTTAAGTTTTAACGACTGGCATGAGCTTTAGACACCTGTAGTTATGCAGACTTCATAAGGAAGGTGAATTCATTTTGCATACACATTAAAAATTTTCTTTTCGATTTTTTGGAGCCTTTGAGTTATGCCTCATCGACCCTAAGAGTTTCATGAAACACACTTTAGACCACTACATTGGAGCAATGCAATAGATGTATTTTTTTCGCTCTAAATGGGTTTATTCTGGATGTTTGAAATCTCAGAACAAATTTTTATAAAACTTCTTTTGCCAAGGCTTTACATTAGATGGAATGAGTTCTTTGTGAGCCCTGATCTTTTTTACTGCTCAAATACTCAAATTTCTACATAATGTTTTTTTTTAGGATTCAAGGATTGAAATCCCCGCAATTTTCATTTTGAACATCGTGACATGTGAACTTAGCACCTACCAATTTTCCGAAGAAGAATTTAAGTGCAAATATTCAGAACAAGTTTTCTTTCTAAAAAATTGTCCATTTAAGAAAATACATTTGGAATGTAAGAGAGATAAAGGATTTTTATAAGGAAAAAAATACATAATAATTATTTGAATAACTTGCGGTATCGGACTACGTTCGGAACCGTGATTTTGTAAAAGCGTATAAATGGATAATATTTATGATATTTAGTGTCACTTTGATTAGAAAATGTATATAAAATTGTTCTAAGAATAGTATTACAATAAAAAATTATTTAAGTACAATATTTTGACAAAAAGTGAGCATAGAATGACCCATTTTCAAAATATTCTCCTTTTGTGAAAAATGCTTCTATTATAAAAATGTTTTGCCTGTATATAGGTTCAGACCTCTATACAGGCAAAACATTATTATAGCTCAGACCTCTATACAAAGGCTCAACTAGAATTTTTGAAATATATAACTTAGAACTGGGTTTATCCATGTTTTACGACAACAGAGGGGAGAAATTTTAAGAAAAAAACGCCGATAATTATTTCAATTGGTTGTAACGCTGAAAATAATGTGAATTCTTCCAAAATCATAGTTGAGCCTTTGTACAGAGGTCTGAGCTATATACAGGCAAAATATTATTATAATAGAAGCATTTTTCACAAAAGTAGAACATTTTGAAAAAAGGTTATTCTAAGTTAATTTTTGCCGAAATATTGTATTTAAATAATTTTTTTTTGTCAAAATGTCCTTAAAAACAATTTTATACATGTATTCTAATCTAAGTGACACTAAATATCATGAAAATTATCCATTTATGTGCTTTTTTAAAATCACGGTCACGAACGTAGTCGGATACCTTAACTCAGTGGCGCAACATCCCATGAGGGCCAAGGCCTACTACCAGTAAACGTGACTTTGGGCCTTGAGGTGCATCAGCAGATGTCCCGTTCAGGTGTGGTCAGTCTGACGTGAAACCCCCAGTGTTAAGTTCCCAAGCAAGCTTGGTACTCATTTATCGAATCATTGAAGCGATTAAAGGCTGAGTCGACCTTGCCAGCCCGGGTTTATAACCTCGGACTTGTGGTGTAGAAGCGCGATGCACTACCACTCAGCCATTGGGTTAATTATTTGAATAACAGAAACAGTTATTTAATTACTTGCAATTTTTTCGTGTTTTTCTTTGATGCCGTTTTATTCATTGATTTTTTTTAATTCATTGAATATCTCAGAAAGTTTCTATGTTTCAAAAAGTGTCAAAAGCGTAAAATTCTAAATACAATGTTCTATTGAAACATTTTCATTGAAAAAATAAGTTAACTCTTAATGTGTAAAATTTACATAGTATTGTTTCATTTTTCAGTTTTAGTAGTAAATATTTTTTTTTCTTTTTTTTAAATAGAAATAAAAATTTTAAATATGTTTTTGAAAAACAAACCACATATTTATGTACTCAAAAGATATTTGTTTTTTATTAGTCAGAATATAAAAATATCAAATGAATTCAATGTTTATGACAACCATTCAATAAAAAAGTAAGGTAAAAAGTAGGGGATGTAATATTTAAACATTGTATGAATTATTCATTAATTTTTTAAAAAAAATGTAGTCAAACAATCTATTTTCCATTATTTTTCCAGCGTTTATTGACATATTCGGTATCCATTGATGTACAGAAATGTCAATATCACTCTGTAGAATACATTTTGAAAAATGTTCGGATTTTCCATATCTATAGCTCAAGTTATACTACTTTTCCTGCGGTATTGGTAGATTTTTCTTTTAATTCGACTGTGTTTTGTTTCTTTTTTATTCCATTGGATTTTTCTGCTGTCTGTGAAATCCAAAATACTACCTCCAGAAAGAAGGAAGAGCTGGAAAACTACCGATTTAAATTCATACGGGACGCTAGCTCCGTTTTTTAACCGCCTATTCAATTCCATTACGGTTTGTGTGGTTTAATTTCCGTACTGATGTTTTCTTCTTTCCGGAGACTTGGCGCTTTCCTGTTTTATTTGTCAAATAAAGAAAAGGAATACACACCGATTTCTCTATCTGTTCGTAAACACGCGGTTGAAGAATTTTTTCCCCCTCCATGCTGTCTTTTTTTACGTATAGAAAAAAAAAAGTGGAAAACTTTCGACTTTTGAATAAAAGCAGGGAACTTTTTGTTTTGGTTAGAATGAGGCTTAATTACTTATTTTTGACTTTCTTTTCTAAAGAAATAAAATAAACAAGACTCCTTTCTTTTTTTGGTTTTGTGTGCATAACAAATGTGCATGAACAAGGACATTGAAATGTTTTTCGACGAGATCGTGTTTTTTTTCCGGTTTGAGTGAAAAGAAATGCATAATTAACTTGCTTTGTTTTAAAGAAATTATCAGTTAAGAATTATTTAGAGACAAAGCAATTTTTATTTATTATTGCTATTATATAGTATTTTATACTTGAATTTAAGTATTGAATTTTAAGTGAAAAAAGATGAAGTTGATTTGATTATGTGGATTATAAAACCGGAACTTAATGAAATAAAATATTTTTTTCAGATTTATTGCTTTTTTTTAGTATGTGTGAATACTATTTTTTAAGACTCTTAGCTGATTATTCCATTGTGTATATCAATTTATTTTTTAACATACATTATCTTAAAATAAGTATGAAATAAAAAGAGAACAATATGTGTAATTTATTATAATTTATCTGGAAGATAAAGGTCATTCTATTTTAGTTATGATTTCTAAAGTTGTCACGGATATGGAGTCATATCCGTTATTGGAAAATTTCACGACAATTTTGGTGAACATTGATGTATTTAATTGTTAGAATCATTATCATTAATTTAATACGAAGGCAGAAAGCTTTTAGCCCGCTCGAATGACTTAAATTTATATGTAACCTTCAAAGGATATTTTAAACATTCACTTAAATGCAAATAAAGAAATGCTATTTTAGTGACCATGCATCGCTGTGGATAATTATCTTATGTCGCTTTACTTATTATATATAGCGATGTTATTTAGATTGAGATTCTTATGTTACAGAAAAATTTATTTTTTTTATTTAAATATTTTGCCACGCATTGCAATACGGAACACTAGGCCAAGCAAATCTTAGAACATGAGCCAACTGGGCCCTAGGTCCTCGGCGCCAATGGGGGGGCTCCTCTCATTCTCGATTCAGCCTTAATAAGATCATGTTTCGAATAATTTCAACGCTCAAATCTTTTTGCCGGTTTTATTCTCCAAAAAGAGGTGAATTTCGAACAATGTGTTAACTGGCTACATGCGATGACCGTCGTCCAAGTACAGAACAAGACATACCACCGTACATTATCACTATTCTTTCAGTCAAAAGGCGACAATCGGTCGAGCCGATTTGTGCGATTGTAAGTCATGCACATTTATGTGTTTCGGGTTATTGTTGGTATGAGTATTTGGCAACGTAAGCTATGTACTGCCTACTTTTAAGGGTCGTAGGTGGGGCTTACATATTTGTAAGGGCCTACTTTTGTGTAGGGACCCAGGGCCTCAAGAAGTCTTAACCCATTTTATCCCACTGTCCTACTTAGAGAACAGTTGAAAAATATGTGGAAATCATTAATCGTATGTTGCGAATATTTTGTCTGTTAGAACATGTAGGGATATGTATTAGCTTCTTCTAGCCTGAGTTATGTGTCTCACCCTCTCCTCCTTTCTCTGGAAATTATGCTTATTCTTTGCATTTTAGGGTGCCGTTTGTATCATCCTTTTGAGGTTGCAGAATTCTTTTTCAGTGTACTTTGGACACTTGGCTGGGTATTTTTTATGTGATAGTACTCTTTCATAATGATCTCGGAGGTTGATTTGAGAGATATTGTTCTTAGGTAAGTTTTAGCAAATTATTTTAACTGTTTTCTAAATAGGACAGTGGGACGCTCCGCTTGCAATTGACGCGCTCTCTCTTAATAACGAAGAGTAAAAAAATAATAATTTCGCTTCTAGTGTTTCACCGCTCCTTAGTTATCTCAGCACAAATGTTTCTAATGTTAGAGGAAGCATTAGAATTATTTAATAGTTTAGATTCAGATGAAAACGATGTTGAAATTGATGTCTTACTACCAGATGCCAGTGAACTAACTGACGAAGATGAAGGTAATGAGAATAAAGTAAATACTGGTGAGATTATTGTAAACGATGTTCCTGGGTGTTTGGAGGTAAGAGCTGGAGATAGCTTCCAGCCTAAAGCATTCACGAGCTCTGGTTGTTCGACAACGAAGAGTAGAAAAAAGCTAAAAGACACCAGTCATTTTGAATGAAAAATAAATCACCGAATTATACAAAATGGGAAACACAGGCTGAATCAACTTCAAGTAACTTGCTCAAACATATGGACACTGCATTGAAAGGTAAAACTCCCAGAGTGATTTTTGAACAGTTTTATTCCGGTGAAGTTTACGAACTCATTGTAAAAGAAACTATGCGATATGCAGCAGATGTAAAAAACGAACACGATTTCTTGACCACTGCTGACGAAATACGTGTTTTTATAGGAATTTTGCTTCTAACTGGTTATCATTCAAATACCTGTGAATGTGATTATTGGTCAGATGCTGAAGACCTTGGCATTGCCCTTGTGAAAAATGTCATGTCACGAAACCGCTTCCAAAAGTTGAAATTTTATTTACATTTTGTGGACAATGGAACTATAAGTCAGCATGTCGGGGATAGATCCTTCAAAGTAAAGTCTTTGTTTGCCATACTCAATAATAATTTTATGAAATTTGGACACTTCTCTGCAAATATAAGCATTGGTGAAATGATCATCATGCATTGTGGTAGAAATAGACTGAAACAGTTTATCCGAGACAAGCCAATACGTTTTGAATATAAACTTTAGGCTATCTGTGGAAGCGAGGAATATTGCTACAATTTTTCTCTCTATTGCGGTAAAGAATCTGATGCAAAATCTGATACTTCTCTTGGTACTCGGTTTGTGATGAAACTAACGGAGAATTTTGTGAACCTTTCAAGTTTCACTTTATATTTTGATAACTTTTTTTACTAGCATTGATCGTTTGAAAAGTTTTGTTGAACAGGGGTTTCGAGCAAAAGGTACCATACGAGAAAATCGGGTAAACTACGAGTGTTCTTTAGAAGAATCCAAATCTATGCTGGAAGAAAGAAAGATGCACGTCTGATTTTGCATTTGACAATTTTGCTCTGCGATTTTCCTCGCGCTATGGAATGATAATAATACTGTCACTGTTGCTACAAATTAATGCATCTTAAAACCATTCTTTGATGTGAAGAGGACACAAAGATAAAATAAACGTGAAAATGCCAAATTTGATAAATTCTTACAACAAATATATGGGTGGTGTGGATCAAGACGACTGGTTGGCTGGACTTTATTCGATTAAAATTCGTGGGAAAAAGTGGTACTGGCCACTTTTTATACGTTCAATGCATATGGCTATGGTAAACGCCTCACAAAACTCTCAACAAAGATGACGCGCTAAACTTGAAGGCGTTCCGAAGGGTTGTAACAACAGTGTAACTAAAAAAACTGTAATAAGAATGAGAGGTAGACCTAGAATTTCAACTGCACCTTCTTATGCAAAAGAAGACATCCGTAAAGATTGTATTGGTCATTTTTTACTTAAGGAGACTTGGTACCCTTTGAGCAAACTTCTTTATTTAAGTATTTAAAAAATTATATTTTAGCATTTTATACAATGTTTCTATTCAACAAAATGTTACCAGATGAAAATTTTCATATATTATTCACACAATTTTAAAATTTTTTAATTTTTGAAGAAAATTGGGAAAATTTTAAAATCCTACTCCCCTTTTGTAAAAATTAATTTTTGACCTGAAATTTTTTATAATACTCTTATGGATGATCTAAACAACTTTAGGGATCGATTTTAGAATAACTTCATTCGTTTTCGAGAAAAATAAAATGTTGATATACAGGCTAAAAATCAACGAAAAGCCAACATGTCTTACATTTTTTTTTTTTTAAAAAGTATTCAATTTATAGCAAAACGGATCCCCTAATTTTATTACATGCTTTATTTTTAACACGCAGGAAAAAAGATTGAAGTGATTGGTAAATAATTGTCGAAGGAGTAGCATTTTGAATGCACTAAGGTTTCGAAAAACACAAACTGAGAAAAACCAGTTTAAAGTTTATAATTCTGAAAAAATAATTATTATAAGCTTAATTAAACTTAAAATACCACTTTAAGATACTAGTTATACGTTTTCTTTAAAATAATTGCATTTTCATATTTTTTCAACTCACACATTTTTATAAATGATCAAGTTTTAGAGAGTACTAATTGCACAAGACAATTCAAGAAAAACGTTACAATTTTTTTTTTCTGTCACGACAGAAATTTTAGCTGTTTTTCTTCTTAAAATATTAAATTATTACACTTGTATGAAAAATATATCAGGAATAAGAACTGAAATTATAAAATTATTAATATAAAATGCCTTAATTTAAACATTTTACATGCACACATTTCATGAGGAAGAAAAATTACATTATTGGATTGCCTCGGAAATATTCTGCTTTTAATACTACAAATTCTTTTTAAAAAGTTATTATTTCTATTTATAAAATAGATTTTTTTTTTTTATCATAGTGCATTTTTAGCTTTTTTTTTTTTTCTAAAAGGGGGTGTGGCTGAATTGCCTAATTTGTTTTCAAATAAAGTTTTATTCAACTTCTAACTTCCCGACATGCACAAGTGATATATCAATCAAAAGATAATAATGCAAAGAATAAGATTAAATGAAAATAAAAAAAACGATAGGTTTGTGATTTTTAGGGTACCAAGTGCTTAAGCAAGAAAAACAACGTCGTTGTCAGAAAGAGGACTGCAAAGGAAAACCAAAAAACATACTGTGGCAAATGTAACAAAACGCTTTGTGAGGCTTGCTTTGGACCTTTCACCAAAATTAGAGTAAATTTTAGCTGAAAAGTGAAATATCTTCTAAACGAGAAAGTATTATTCAAAAAAAATAAAATTTTTTAATCAGAAATAGCTTTTCATCATTGAATAGAACACTAAAACATGTAAGTGCTAATGTTATCCCCTTTATCCCAGTGTCCTATTTAGAGAACGGGTCAGATTTCTTATATAAAATATATTAATTTTTCAAATTTTGTTATACTTAGTTTGTTTAGGTTTAAAATAGAAAATATAATTATATATATATATATATATATATATATATATATATATATATATATATATATATTCTCAAATTTGAACAAAATAAATAAATTGGGATAAAATGGGTTAAGACGTCCCTGTGTTACGTAACAAGGAAATATATATTTTATTACACTACGAAATATATGGATGGAAATTATGTACGTAATATTTATGACAAGAGATACAATTTTTATTTCAGTTTTAATAAAGTACCTAATTAAGAAAGTAATACAGATTTATCAAATTTCAGAAACATTTTTATACTAATTGATTGATTGGCAAATTAAAAAGCAAATAAGTTATTTCACAGATTAGCAAGGTAATCTGCACATTAATAAGATTCTTCTGCATAAGATTATTCTGCATACAATAAGATTTTTTTAAAAAAATATTTTTGATTAATTATTTTTTTCGTAATGCTTGAACATCTTAACCAACCATGAAATTTGAAATTTTATCTAAATTTTGCTAACAAAACAGCAAGTACAAGCGATTTTAATTTCAACTTTGAATTAAATAAAGAATACGTGATTGCCTTTATCATGTGACCATCATTGATTTAGCCCATTGATGCTGCAATTTGGATATACAGAAATGGATACACGAGAACTCAATCATATAATCTCTCTCACACACATGCACTAAGATCTTTTGAATTACTATTTGTTTTCCGTGCAATTTTTGCATCTTCTGTGAATCAATTAATTACACAAGTGGAATTGAAGACCGTTAAGATGGAATTCTATTGTTTTCTAGTTACTGTAGAAAATAGTGATGCAGAGCATATTTAACAATGAAATTGAGGACATCAAAATAACCACAGTCTCTTATTTTAAAAAATAAACTTTTTTTTTAATTCAAAGCAGAAAAAAATTAAACAAAAAAAATCAAATTTAAAAAAATGGAGGGGCATTCCGAGTGATGTCATGAAACAAAATCTACCTATCCTCTGTTAATGAGAATTTTCCTGCGCGTTTCTCAAAGAAACTTACTAAGTTGCCGCTATACATAAATGCAGTGAGAAATAAAATAAAAAACTACGCATATCACGTTCACTGCAAGTAATTAAAGTAATCCAGGCTTTATGATCACGTGTCAGGCAATCAATCAATCTACAATCCAATCGTAATATTATAGTTACAGTTTACGCAAAAGCTGCATACGTACAACTGTACTTTTTTTCCCCTGTAAAGATTGTAAATATGCAATCTCATTGTCTCTATTCTAATGTCGAAATGAAGTGCAATTTGTTAGCTAGTGTAGAAAATCTAATAGAATAACATGACGAAAAGAAACCAGAATACTAGAGTGGCCATAAATATAGAAAAATATACATCAAATTTTATTAAGTAAAATTGATTTATATCGTTGAAGAATATCGTTTTATTTGATTCAATTTTTCGATGGTGTATGCATTTTTAAATGAAAACGAACGTTGTGAAATATGAAAAATAAGTATTTCTGAAAAATTAAACATTTGACTTACTTGATTAGAATGTAATGAAAAGAAAGTCACACAGTAAATGGTGCGAGTTAAGTGAATGGTAAAAGTGTTTGCAATTTTCAGTTGTTATTCATGCTTTTAATATGAAAATCAAAAAGTTACATATAATTATAATTGTATGTTTAAATCGAAGCAGAAGCTTAGATTCAATAAGATTCTAGAACAGGGGACGGCAACCTTTTAGTTGTGGCTTACCAAACAAATCTACCGCATAACTCTGCGTAACTACCGCATAACACAGTAGGACACATTTTAAGCAATTCGATTCCCGCAATAATGCATGCGGATTTACAGAAGAGATGTTAATAATATTGATTACAGTTTTATTATTTATTAATTTTGCGTCATTTAAAGATATTTCTTAACATAAAAATATGCACCATAAATATAAAGTATGTGTTAATTATGTATTTCTTAACATATTTATTATAAAATAAGAAATAGATAACACATAAATTATAAGTATTTCCCTTCAGTATAGCTAAATAAAAATTTTAATTCGAACCTAGAGCCTGCATCGCTTTACTTACATATTGCAAAATCAGGTATATAATTTATAACTTTCAACTTGACATGATCCTAAGCATACAATTATTAAACGATTTCTTTGCTGACTCAAAATATATTTCCTATGAGCAAAGAATTTTTTACTTAGAACCAAAAGTGGAAAGCAGAGTACATGCAATTTTCTCTCTTCAAACATTTAAATCTCCCCACCAATAACATTCAATAATTTACAAAATAGCTTTGAATTTATCTTTAGAGTTTTTTTTTCAGATTTTTTCGTAATTCCTTTAATCTCCATAATTCTGAAGATGTTTGTCAAATAAAGTTCATTACAAATTTATCAACTTCCAACTACTCAAAAAATGACGAATTTGTTAAGTAGTGCAAAGTGCCACTAAGAATTGTACCACGTGCCACATGTGGCACGTGTGCTATAGGTTGTCGATCCCTGTTCTAAAATATCATGAAATCATACAGTTCTTTCATAATTATCTGAACTAGTATGGCTTAAAAACATTTTTGAAAGATGATAATTTTCATGTATATATAATTATTATGGATTTTTATACTTATAATTTTCTGAATATTTACAAATTCAGAGTAAAGAGAATACTTATCAAATTCGAGATACCTCATGACACATACTACATGAATGCAAAAGATTTCTACTGAATATACGATTGTATAGAACATTTGCCTAGATTCGAGAAGTTTTACTTTTATTTAATTAAAGTAAATTATTGTATATATAATTCAGGAACTTTTAATTTTCTTTTTTTAAGAGTTACCAATGTTATTAGTTACAATTTTATTAATTCTTGTTTGAATTTTTATTTTCTTTTGCAATTTACTCGAACTAAATGTCTCATTCGATAAGCTTGATGTTTTTCCAGAATTTATTCTGTAATTAGTGCTAAAATCAAATATTAGTAGCTAAAAATCTTATTTTATTTAGCATTATAATTCTGTTTATATGCATTTTTCTATAAATAACAGTTTTACTTTTTATTCAATATTCTTTGTAATTCAATTTTTATTCGCTTTTCACCTTACAAATTTCTATGCTGCCTTAGATTTTTTAATGTTTTTATTTCTGTTATACGAAAATCAATTTTGAATTAGTCCCCATTTCTATGTTTTGCTATAAACAAAAGAAAAGTATAACCTTTCAACTCCAAACAATGAAAAATTCATCTAAAACTTCTCTCATGAAAGTTATATTTTAACTCTCTTCATGTTGACTACATATCTAGCTGTATCTAATACTCTATCAACTAAAAGTACATGTCTCTTTAATATTTTTCATGCCATGTCTTTATTAAATAAAAAGGCTGTCGCGATTCCATTTCCTTCCATTGTTTTATTTACCATTCTGACTTCTCTCTTCGCTGTTCTTTTTTAATATTTTTTTCTTTTCCATTAACAGCAGTAACGAAAAAGACAATAAAAAAAGGGAGCACCACACATGCATTGGTGCAAGATTCTTCCGTTTGTTCTTTCTTGTAGCCGCCCATTTCTTTTCTTATCTCAAGTGGAACAAATAGACTTCTTTCCCACCCCGAGGTTTCTAATTACTTCTTTAGTCTCGTGTCTGAGTTTCCCTGGATTTGTTTTCCATCAGGAATGCGTCTGGTGGTCGAACAGAACTACGTGCTGGAGTTACAGAATAATTTGACTCAGGAATCCATCGCTTTAGAAGGATACTTAATCTTGTGTTTTGATATCGAGTTTGAGAAAAGAAGATTTATTTTCTTTAGTTTTTGCACTGAACTTCACTCTCCCAATATTGGAAATGATGAGTTAAATATTCGTATTCAAGTTTGAGTCCGCCCAAAAGTTATGACAGAATTAATTCGTTTAACTATTGATTTCACTGCTGTACTTTTAAACAAGTCATATAAAAACCCTTTTAAAGTCAATTCCTACTTAGGTCAACAAAGAAAAATTTTGTTTTAACTACTTTTTTATGAAATAATTATAATTAATGTAAATACGTATATACATATGACAGAATCATATTATTATAAGCGGCAAAACACCTTTTAAATTAACATTAAAAACTTTTTAACCACATTAAATTTGTCAGTTAAAAAAAAAGGGGGGGGGTAAGAATTTATCTTAAAACCAGTGTAAAAGGAATGCTGACGTCCAACTAGCATGTGATTATTTAGGTTAAGTTAAATATTCATCTTGAATTTAACAAAAGTTGCTTTAACCAATGGTGCTGCTCTAGAAGAATAACATCGACTGAGAATTATGTGTCTTAAACTATAATTAATTAATTAAATTAAATTGATGAATTAATATTTAAAAAAAATTATTAACATCAAGTGTCACCCTTTACAAGTTAAAAAATGCATTTGAACATGAGTAAATGAATAAAAAGTATTTTATAAATGTGATTGAAAATTTGAACGATATATTAATAAATATATATAGGGGGAGTGTGAACTAATAGTAGGAATTGAAGAACAATACAAGTATAGAATTATATATCTGAAAATGAAGTTTAATTTTAAATATGTTGTGAAAATATAACTAAATTTTGCATACTTAAACTTAAAAACGTAGTAGCATTTTTAGAACTGTTTTTTTTCACTTAAAGTACGATGAGGGGTTAAGTTTAATAATCATTAAAATCACCTAATTATTTCAATTTAGGAATATAGAGAAGAGAAAACTTAGAAGGGGGGGGGAGATTTCTTGGAATTTCTTTTTATTTGGAAAACAAGGTTTTTAACTGTCTTTGATTTAAATCATTTGATTCAAGTTTACAAAAACTTTAATTTATACGTTGATTTGGCTTAAATTAATCACAAATCTATACTAGAGTTAGTGTCTAGAACACTGATCAAAGTATTAGTATTTCTCCAATGAAGTTAATCTAAAATGCTGAATAACTCATAATCACTCACTTACAGTTCACTGAATACAAATACAAAGCCCCCCCTAAAAAAAGGTGACAAGAAAGTTTATCAATTCATAGAATCACATATTTAAGAACTATACTTTTTTTGTTTCGCACCTTTTAATTTTTCATTTTCTTTGCTAATAATGTCGAAAATAGGTCCCCAAATTTATGGTCATCCTGCCAACATTAAAATTATCAGGTTTGCATATTGTAATTAATAAATCATTTGGAATGCTCGCATAATATTATTGTAAATGTGTGTGAGTACAGCAATTAAATTCATTTTCAATTCTGGGAGCAGAATATAATGTTAGCATTATAATTTGGACCATTCCATTACTGAAAAAAAAAACCCTTTATAACTTATTACATCTGTATTCTATTCTAAATTAAGATGATTTTTCTTAATCACCGGGGCCCTTAGTTTTGATGCAATATTTCTACAATAAAATTCATCCAACTCTTTAGTTAGCCTTGAGATAAAGTAAAAAATAATATTACTTGCCTTGATCAATATGTGTATATTTATTTGGATTTAAAACAAACAAAAAAAGATTTATTCTTGAAATATAGTATAATTAGCACTGTTGCATAGGTAATTTTAACATTTTTACCGGATCTTTATGCGGAAAACAATTACAGTAGAATCTGTTTTTGTGCTGTCTTTTTTTATGTGATTTGTTTTCTGCAATTTTTTATGTGCACTCTTTTTTTTTATGCGGTAAATGAATTTCAATGGCTTTGGCGCCACTGTAATGTTTTATATCTATTTACTAGTGGCGTAACGGAGAATGTTGGGACCCCTCTCCCCCCCTGAAAGTCAGGTTTCGCCTTTAATATTTTATAAATTGGGTAAATACATATTTAGCGTTAGTCAAGGCTTGAACCCCTAGAGTACTTTCCTCCCCGTGATGTGGGGGTGTATGTTACGTCACTAAAATCCAGACACTTCAAGACGCTCTGTTCATTTGTTATAAACAGTCTCCCGTCAATGCGCATTCAGTTGATTTCTCTCAACGCACCAGCAGCCCGCGCTTGATTGAAGACGAAACTTTCAATGACAGTGACATTATAAATAATTTGATAGATTATGAAGACGGACAAGAAGAACCGGATTCTTTGAGAGCGGTTCAAAATATTCAGGGATCCAGCTTTCCAACAAATTGGAAAAGCATGTTCTAAAAAAATACCAATTAAGAAAGGAGTATATAAAATTCCAAAAAGGGCTTCAATCATGTATATCTGGTTATCATGACATTTACGAGGAACTGGCCTCTCGACCTTTGATCAAAAACTTATTTCTTAATTTATGTTGCCAAAAAGTAAATCAATTGAAATTATACCTTCAACTGACGAAATCTCGATTTTGAACTTATTCGTTACAGGGCTTTGGATTACGATGAGTAGCAATGAATTATGTATGTGCATTTTGAAAACTTATCCGTGTATACAATGAGAAACTATATGTTTTTAAAAATGTTTCCATGTGTAATATTTAATTATTTATTTTTTATGGAAGTATTCTTACATAAATTTCGAAAATAATTGGCATATTTTATAAATGCGACTTTTCTTATGCGGTCCCCATCTACCGCACAAAAACAGGTTCAACTGTAATTTCTTTTTCTGATGGAATTGTTTTGAAAAATGATGGGAAATAGATTGGTATGGCTTCTGTTAAAATAGTTACAAATTTTGTTTAATTTGTTTTTAGAAATAGATACTTTTTTGTTATTATTGCATAACTTCATTTCGTAAATAGTTCTTTTTATTATATTGAATTTTCGTGTTTTCAGATTTAGATGTTCGGTAACCAATGAAAATATAATTGTAAATCCATTCCTTTATGTGATTTAGAATTATTTTTTTAAACTTAAAATATTTTTTTTTCATATGCAGTATGATCTTTATACAAAATTTATACATTATTCATGAGTTTTGGGATTAAAAGTTAAATTGTGTGTCTAGAAACTAAGTATCCAAACAGCCTTCTGCAGACATTTCACATAAAGTGTATAAAATAAGACAATATTTATGAGAAAATGTGTTGCTCTAGTTATAATTAGAGAACCATATGCGTAGACATTACTTTATTTGTTTTACTATTTCTTCAAGGTGTTGAATTTGTAATATCTTTTCCTTGATATATAATTTATGTAAACTGAATTTTATCCAGTTCCAACATTTTCTAGTCTTAAACATATAATATTTATATTTGAAAGGTTAATATGCTTTGACAAACATTAAAACCTAGACGAATATTTAAATATAGCTGAATACACAGCAAGTTTCCCTAAATTTTACTTTGTTGCATTGTTAAATAAACACAATGTATTCTTCCACTTTTCTTCGTTGAAGTTTTTCTTTAACCAAGTCTTGTATGCTTAAATTATATACCATGTGTAATATTTGAGAATCTTACATATTAAGTTGTTGCAGTATTTGAATGAGCATAAATATTTCTTTTTCCTTTGGTGTCTTATTTACAAATGCATTTCTCGTTTTTCACATTAGAAATTCTTATTGGAAAGCACGAAATACGTTAAAGTATAAATAATACAGTCTTTGTTCGGGGAATAATATACATTTGCACAGAAGTAAATGTTACTTATAAATGTTTGTTATAAAAATATTGTCTTCCGATCTAATTAATTTTACTAAAATATTTAAGCTATAAAAACATCAAGTTATCTGGATAGAGAAGAAAAATCATGTTAACTTTCTGTTAATTAATCTTCTAGCTTATTAAAGTACATTTTGATATGCTGCATTATTGAATCAGCCAAATTGGAATTTACACTCACAATTGATATTACATCTTTGTTAAATTACACGTTTGCTACAAATAATTTTAAAAAATCTTACCGTGAAAATTATAAGAAAAACATTTCTTCACTTTTTTGTTATTTGAAGGAAGAATAATTTACATGCTTTAAATGTGAGCTAACACTTGATTAACTATATATTCACTTAAATATATTATTTAACTGATTGCCTAACTATTCACTATTTATACTGCTTAACACTTTGTTTATCTATATTGTGAAATAACATTTGATCACAAAAATATAAGAGGATTTTTTCCCGGAGCATTACTACAAATAAATGTTAAGAACTGTTAATTATCTTGCTTCTATTTATTAGTAGAACTTGCAATGAACTATTAAAGAAATATTTACTGAAAAGTTCCACAGAATTTCGGAACTATATTTTTCTTAAAAGCTGCTAATATCCTTATGACCAAGGTCATGAACTTTCAATTGAAGGTTAATATCCTATTTCCACACAATAAAGTCTTGAAGGAAAATAAGAATCACCGCACATATACCTCATATATCCGAGATTCTATAAAACGAAGTGATCGCAATTATAATGCTTGCATTAATTCGAAATCCACCCCCACCTTTATCTCAAATAAATGCTTAAAACGTGAACATTTTAGACAACCTGGAAATCTAATAAATCAGTCAACTATTTCTCAATAACATAAGACGTTTGAAGCTTTTTTTAAAAAAAACAATAGTTTATATTTTCAAAATAAATGTGAATTTCATACGTTAATATACGTTCCATACGTTATGTGAATTCCATACTTTTATAATACAAATAAACAAGCTTAAAAAATTGGAATAATATTTTAAATTGAAAAAAAAAGAATAATAAAATGAAGGGATAGATCATCATTCTCACAAATTACATTCTTTGAAAGTCTTGCATTAACTAACAGATTATCATATGAAAATCAATACGCTCTTTAATCCTGGATCTCTTTTTGATTATGGAATTCTGTCATAATGTGTAGTTTTTGAATTCATGGATCTGTGTTTCATGCATCCAAAAATTCATGCTGGAACCATTAAAACGCAATTTTCTTCGTTTTCTTAAATTTGGAAAAACATAATGTGGTAAAATATATTAGAAAATAATTTTTTAGAGAGAGACACAAACAATTAAAGAAACATTTAATGACTGTAATAATAATACAAGTTTGGAAATTGTCCAAAGTTCCTTGTAATATCAAAAGTATAATTTTTCTTCCTTACAAATAAATTGTAAATATTTTAGATTTCTGGGTTCGAAATCTCTCTCTCTCTTTATTGAACATTTTAATAATCAATCGAAGAGAGAAAGATAGAGAAAAGGAAAATTGGGAATTCTGAGCTGAGCAAATTCTTGTACTAAGATCCCGAATGTGGGAAGTAACATAGTACACATGAACGTTTATGTCACCTGTGAATGAAATGATTAACTCATTGGCCACTGTAGGGCGCTGATGAAATTACTCGCTCACTGTCATCAGCTGCTGATGACAGGTCTCTCTTCTGCGGCTAATGGAATCTGCACTCACTCGCATTATATATACTCCTCAGTCCAAAACGCTTTACAGGCCTCTGTTTATTAGTTTTCTCGGGACAAAGAACTTTTAGGTTGAGTGAAACAGTGCTTTGTGTTACCCAAGCGAGAATTTGTTGTTAATTGTGAAGTTTCTCCGCTTTACTAATTTTGATACTCCATCCGCGAAATAAACGAAAAGGATTAGTTTTTAAGTAAAACTATAAAGCTGAGAGAAAAGTTAGTTCATTATATAAATAAAAGTATATAAAGTACCTTAAATATTCTTTGGAAATATATTATGTGTTATTCAAGTAGTGTTATAAAAAATTTTTGTTGCATCTAAAATTATAAATGACTTTTACTCTTTAAAATGTTTTGCCAATATTTTAACATTGAAAGTAAAATATATTTGAAAATTTGAATGTAATATTAGTCTGCAACACAAACTGTTCCCGTAAAAGAAATTTTCATAATGAATTATTCAGGTATTTACGGTATGATCATTCATGATATGCATATTTTATTATAGTTAAAGTAAAAACAAAACTCTCTCGTAATAAAACAAATCATACATATTTCTTATTTTTCTCAATATTAGATAAATAGATATAAATTATAATGGATTGTTTTTATAAGAATTTATAACATTTTCCGTCCTTTCAGGGCAAATATTATGTGCTGTCGAATTTTTTGCTATCTTTATGGTTGGTATATACATATTTTAAAATTTTTTATGCGAATTAAAAATTAGGTTTTATAATTTTTCTGTAATTTAAGTTTATAAAGTTTATCTGCCATTTACATAACTTTTCTGTATTCCTCTTTGTTGTTAATTTCTTTAATAGGTGTGGGGGGATGTCAAAAAAAAAAATACTTTGCTGATAAATTAGTTTTTGTAACAGGGATGAGCTAAAAAATGAAAAAAACATATTTTTTTTTCTCTGTAAATATGCCTTCACCCAATTAGAAAAAACATCACGTTCTTATTTTTTTGCTCATCAGTTTATAACTCTACAAAATTTAGACATCCTATATAAACCTTAAATCTATAAAATAATGAAGAACTAGTTCATATGGCATCCTTTTTATAATACATCAACATTCTCAAACCTGACTGACTCAACAGAAATCAGTAGAAAATAGTTATATCAGAAATTCTTTAAATCCAAATATTATTTGTGCAGTTTCTATATTTATGAATAATTCTGTGATTACATTTTAATGCAATTAGGCTTTCTAAGCTAGGTATTGTATTTTGCAATATGTCTTATAAATTAATCTTGCAGTGGCGTATGCAAGGAGGTGAGGGTTAACTCTTCCCCGTAGACCAAAACTTTTTTTTACCATAGATATTAATCCCTTGTAGCTTCAGGTGTAAATCTCCTATCCCCCCATTAGAATGGTTTGTGTACACCACTAGTCTGGAAAGCCTAGTCTATATATTAAGCTTGCATTACCTTTCTTTGTATTGTCTTGAACAAAACTGTTTAACAATTAAATTGTTTTAATGAGTGATGATGATTTCTGGAAAAATATGACGAGGTCCCCCCTTTAAATAACATAAAAGTTGTTTCATTGTATGCGGACTCATGTCTTCCCCAAACTCAACTGACTTGAAAATTATATTTCTTTGTTTAAGTAAAGATCAAGTTTCTTGTCAAATTTGAGCATTTCTTGTAGAGTTAAAAAAAATGTCTAACTTATCAAAAATAAATGCGAGTAATGTAATTTATGCAATCTGATCCCTTACACATATGAATTCTTACATTAAATAACGTGTTTAAAATATCAGCAATAAAAAAATATTCTTTTGTTACGTAATTGCAACTAATAATCTAACCCCAGCATGATTTTACCAAATTATAAATCAAATCAGAAATTTTTCAAAATATTTTTCTTATTGCTTTGAATCTAGATTATTTTTTACGCCAAAAGAAATTATATTTCATTAAATTTAATACCTATACAAAGTAAAATTTTTCAAATATTTTTTTTAAGTACCTTTTAAAATTCTTTTAAGAACTCCTCAATTATTATTTTGTAAGAACAAAACTTAGTTACTTCTATATTTTAGCTTCATCATGCTAAATATATATATAATATATATATATATATATATATATATATATATATATATATAACATTGTTTTAAGTCTACAAATATCTAGAGTTTTTTTTCTTTAAGTCGTCTTAAAAATAACGATGTGATACTTATAAACTTGCATTGTATTATAAAGCTTATACATGTCATTAATTTGTGAATATATAACATGGTATAAAATCTCGATTTTTTTGATGCATTGAAACTATAAATGCTCACAATTCCGAGCATTCTTTACTAACAGTAGATTGAATTTTGAAATCTCATATTGAATTTTTTTTTTATTTGAAAAAAAAGTTGAATATATTTTTTATGAAATGTTTTTGGAGTAATAATAATATAATTTCCAAGCTCGTTTTTTTTTCATTTCTAAGAATATTACTGTTTTAAAAATTAGTATTTTCATTGAAAATAAATCTTTTTTTTATAAAATACCTAAATGAAATGTAGTTTAAGTTAAATACTAAGTAATGTGCGTGGGGAAACAGATTGATTTCTATATTTTAAAAGTTAAAAAGTTAAACCAGTTTAATTCACATAGAGAATTTTTAAAGAAAAAGTTGAGGTAATGAAATGAACGTAACATTTTATTCTCTCAGAAAACTTTGTTTGGTTATTTTGTTATAATTTTTGTTTAATATGTGCCGCCAAAGGATATTCAATAAAAGATTACTTAAAATATATAACTGAAGATAATATATGCGTACTCTTGAGACATGTTCAAAAATGATTAGTTTCGCAATGTATTGCATAATGTTTAACAAATAAATAATTATATATATATATGTATCGGAAATTTGAATATTTAATATGAATACCTAAATCTTTTAAAGTATCAATGACGGCTAACATATTAAATATGAAAAGATCTTCCACCAGAGTGTGCATATTTATTTCTTTATAATGATAACAAAGTTTTATCGTTTCAAGCATTAATTCAAATATTTGACAATGTTGAAATTAATTAAGTCGCGTAGACATATAATTTTCCGTGCCAATTTTAGGTTATTATAAATTAATAAAATAAAATTTAAAAGTATATAATATATGTGATTTTTTTGCAAAGCATTCAGTTATGGAAAGTAATAAATTTATTAATATAAAAATATTATAATACAAGTTTCATAAGGGATCATTAAGATATGTGTCTTAGCGTCACTAAATAAAAATACTCTGTTGTGTCATATATTGTACTTAAATTAGTATACTACTGTGACGATTAAATAACCAGACTAGTTTTAAAAATTAGCCTTATTGAAAGCAATATATAAATACCTTTTAATTCCCTTCAACATATCCCCCCTTTCCTATGACATAGCTTCATACGAGTTTTTCACCGTTCAAAGCATTGCTGGGGCTCATTAGATGTCACCATCTTTAGCAAGTGTACCGTTTTTAGCTTCACCTCTCCTACAGTCTGAAAATGTGTTCCCATAAATGCATTTTTCACTTTAAGAAACAGGTGGTTGTCGTATGGCTCGAGATCTGTTGAGTACGGTGGATGCTCGATTACAGTAATGCGTTTGTCCCCCAAGAACTGTTTTACATAGAACCCTATGTGCACTGAGGCGTTGTCTTGGTGCAAAACCCCTGTGTTTTTGTTTTACAGATCTTGCCTTTTCTTCTTCACTTTTTCTCTAAACTTTCTCAGGATCTCAGTGTAGTACTGCTGTTTTACCATTTGACCTCTAGGTACCCATTTAATCAGGATGATATCATTAATATCGAACAAAAACGATAAGCAGCACCTGTTCTTGATGTCACAGATCGACAAGAACGCTCATAATCTCCAGCAACCTCCCGATCTTCCGAAAACCATTTGTGTCATTCAAAAATTTGACTGTATGACGTGAAATTATCTCCAGGCACTATTTTAACAATTTAAAATGTCCAGTTAGAATTTTTGTAAAAATATTTCACGAGGAATTTCAAATTTATGCACAGCTTGATTTTTACGTTTATCATGATCACGGCACTTCAACTCATCAACGTCTTGCTCAAACAAGGATAAAAAAAATAACTGAATATATATATATATATATATATATATATATATATATATATATATATATATATATATATATATGATAAATGGATGGAATAACGTATCACCAGTATCGGAAAGATCACGGTTAGCTATATTACATTCCCACATCCTCACACCAAGCCTAATGGCTAGGGCATGCGCAGTTCGGGAATTCAATTCCACATCTTGTATATCGTTGAATATCTAGAAAACTTTAAATATTGTTGAGATAATAAGTATGGGCGCGCACACGCACACATATACACACACACACATTATGATGATCTACTATCATTCTAGATGGCGAAAGATAGTGCACTTAGATGGAATTATACTTATTTTTTTAAAATAAAGATTCCTTATTCGGGTTGATGTGCATGCTCTGAATGTGTATACATTGGTGTACACATATGACGGATATAGCTGATGAACATGCATATTAGTGGAATGAGCAGGCTGAGATGTACCCGTTCTCTTTTCTCTAATTGCTGAGAAAGTGCGCCGACAAACTTAAGAAGAGGTCCGTTCCGTTTCCCTATTTGCTGGAAAAAAGTTTCTTAAATGGGCGGTCAAAAATTCTGAACCCCCTTCTCATGGACAGTTCGAGGGATGAAAAGGACCCCGGTTGAATGGACATTCCGTTTTCCTACGCATCTGATGCGGCAGAGTGTCTAGGGAAGAGAACCTCATTATGCGCCGTGAAAGATCCCGTGCTCTGAGGGACCAACAGACAGGAGATAAAAGGAATGGGAAGGGAGTGACCATGGGAAACCTGGATGTTAAAAAGGAGAGCGAGGGAAATTATGAATAGAACCTGCGTAAGAAAATCGAGAAGAGGCCTCTCACAAGCCAGAAGTGAACTCAGCGTGGAATTACTTGGGAGTCCGCGAATTAACGAGAACGAAGGCAGTCTTGTGATCGAGAAGCTTTGAGTCAGCGACAGGACAGTGGAGATAGAGCAAACGAGCTCAAACGAACTCGGTGTGGAATTACCGAGTAGCGACGTTTTTCTGTAACGAAATCTAGTGAACTATGGACCCTTTGGCATATCAAATGTACAGAATTCTTCCTGAAAGTATCAGATTAATGAGTATTTTTATGCGAGCGGTATAAAGACTTTACCGTGAAAGAGACACTGTATTTGTGGACCCTTTTTGTAGCTAAATTGTACCGGACTATTTTTCAAGCATTGCACACTTTAATAAATAGTTTGAACACGAGCTGTATAAAGTCATTACAAGGCAGATCACGAACCAGATACCTAACCAAAACACCCACTTAAACTAGGTATTGTAGAGTATACATGCAACGTATCGCAGTGAACAAGTTTCGTAAGTGAATAAAACATGCTGATGATGTAACTTCAGCATTTCTGTGAAAGCTGTTACTCAGTGTTCAACACTTTAGGCGACATAGAGATTCTGCTTCAATGTGATACGTGCAACAGGCTATATTGCACATGACTTGTGAATGCCCTTAGTCGAGATCGAACGATTGAGAAGGTACTCGAAGGGAGACTAGTGTTTTTGTGGTGTTCAGGATGGCGGACAGCATATTTTCTTAAGTTTAGAGAGCACTTCAAACAACAGGAAGAATTTTCTCAGGGTCCAATATTGGCCATTCATAAAGAACCACGGTAGTGAACGACTCGCATGTTGTTTTCCGGAAAAGAAGGGACAAACGGAAGGTAACGGGTAAAATTTAAAAACACATACAACAAGCAACTGGACGATTAATATTGGGTTTACTAGGATCAGGAGGCTGCACCATAGTAGCCTTTTTATGTACGTACAATGCGTTCCATTAATACTTGCTCTTAAGAGGCAGAATTTTCTTTGGTGACGTATACATGAGAACTAGCTATGCTTGCATTGGAAACTGGTGTTCTTTGTAGATGAGATCAAATTTAGTCTGACCAGTGACTGTAGAAGCATGCACACCTGGAAAGATCGCGGAAGAAGCAATAAGATCTGTTACATTTTCAAAATTAATCATTGAGGGGGATAACGGATTTCTCATTTCTGAAGGTATCTATTCCCATTTCTTAAGCCCGTCTATTAATTCAAAGGACAAAAAAAAATCCGTTCAATAACAAGTTTAGACCTGAAAGAAAATGTATGTGAAGTAATTTCTTTTCTGTCATTTTGTATAAATATATATCTGAAATCTATGTTTTATAATACATTTTATTGTGTTTTGGACTTTGCTTATGTGTTTAAAACGTTTCTTGGATATAGTTTGCAACAAAAAAAATTAGCTAGGTAGAATCCATTATTTTTTATTTTAATGTTTCATTCGTTTTTTCCTATTTCTTCGTTCATAAAACATTACATAATATATAACTAACTTTGATTTGGATTTATTTTCAATGTATATGTATGATTTTTGCCTTTTTAATGAGTCTTAATTTGTGTTTATTGTAATCTTTGCATGCATGATACAGCTTGAATGAATGATACAGAACTCAGATAAATAAAAGGATGTATTTCAATACTTTAATTTTTAGAATTATATAGCATAAAAAATCACATTTCAAGATTGCTAAAACTAATATAATGAACAACTTCAAGATATTCAATAACATAAAAACATCTGAAAGGAATAACTTCGTTGAAATTTAACTTTGTAACGTTATCATAAACTTTCAGGGCTCACGCTATTAGTGTCTGTTATGCAAATGTGCTCTGTCATGAGTAACTTAGGGAAGAGAGCACAATTTCATTAAATATCGTTTACCCGAGGAGCTAATTATTTGATTGATCAAGCGATCAATGTCATCAGGATGTCTGCAGTGTGGCTTTACATTACTGAAGTAATTACAATCGCGTACATGTATTACTGATAGAACCATTAGTATTTTATGCTTAGTCTACAATAATAGAGATGTGCTCGTGCAATCAATCAAATGGATGGCTTGGAGTTAAATTTCTCGATATTCGGATTCGTCAGACATTAGTTGAAATTGCCTGAAATGGTTGATTTTACATTAGCCATTTAGTAATTGATCTAGAGTAAAGTATTGATCTCGCTGTTATGTAGCTAGTTCCTAGATTTCTGTCGGTACTATCAGCGAATTTGTTTTAATGACTGATGTCGGAAAGTGTGCGTTTAAAATTGAAAAAATTAACACGGCTATCTGAAATTCTATTTAAAGTTTATATATTTAGTGATTTACTTGAATATTTATTAATATACATACGCCAAGAAGAATATATGAATTCATTTATCACTTTTGTTTGTAATTTCAAATATGAGAAAACTCAAGAGCTCATTGATTGAAATGAAGTTTTCCAAGTCCTAATAAAGGTCGCAATTTTGTACTGATGTAAATACTATGTTATCACTTTATTTATTGGAATTTTCTTATATTAAATGGTTTATATCAGAGGGGCGTAAACTTTTTATCATTAAGGTATCCGACTACGTTCGGAACCGTGATTTTTTAAAAAAGCGCATAAATGGATACTTTTCATGATATTTAGTGTCACTCGGATTAGAATACATGCATAAAATTGTTTTAAAGACATTTTGACAAAAAAAATTTATTTAAATATAATATTTTTGCAAAAAACTAACTTAGAATAATCTTTTTTCCAAATGTTTTCCTTTTGTGAAAAATATTCTATTATAATAATATTTTGCCTGTATATAGCTCAGACCTCTCTACAGAGCATTAAACCAATTGAAATAATTATTGACGTTTTTTTCTTAAAATATTGCTCCCCTCTGTTGTCGCGTAAAATATGAATAAACCCACTTCAACGTTATATATTTCAAAAATTCTGGTTGAGCCTCTGTAGAGAGGTCTGAGATATAGACAGGCAAAATATTATTACAATCGAACCATTTTTCACAAAAGGAGAACATTTGAAAAAAAGATAATTCCAACTTAATTTTTTGTCAAAATATTATGTTTAAATAAATTTTTTTTGTCAAAATATCCTTAAAACAAATTTATGCATATATTCTATTCTAAGTGACACTAAATATCATGAAAATGATCTATTTATGCGCTTTTGCAAAATCACGGTTCCGAACGTAGTCGGATACATTAAAAGCCACATGTTAATTAAGTAGTAATAAAGTAGGCCGCATAGGTAATTTAAGTAGTAATAAAGGAGGCCGCATAGGTTAATGTAGAGGCGACTTTTATGAAATTACTATAGTTTTCGTATAGTTTTAACAGTTTAATGCATTATATAGAAATATTTTTTTAAATATTAAATCCTTTTTTTTATATTATGACACAAAAAGTTACAATGTGAATTTTTTTTTGTATTTACATAAGAGTAAAAATTTGTTATTAAATATATCATTGATTATTTTTTTACAAAATTATTAAATTTATAGATACCGTTATGTAACTTTTTATATTTCACTGTTGGTATTTTTATTTATGCAACCAAGTATATATATATATATATATATATATATATATATATATATATATATATATATATATATACTGCTCAAAATAATTAAAAGGATATTGCGGTTTTAGGTGGATCTTGTGGCTGGGAAACTTTTTAGCTGATTGATGATACATGGTCGACAGACGTAGTAGGTTATATGAGAATAAATTACCCATGTTTGGCAGAAAAAAAATGCATTTTATTGCGCATTTGTGTACAAAAGGAAAAAAACACAATTTGTGCACATGAGAAAAAAAGAGTAAGAAAAGGTGTTTTCTTCAAAGGAAATCGTTATCAGTAGGGGGTATGGTTTCCACGGACGGCCAGCAACGCTGAGCACCTTTGAGGCATGGAGTCAATGAGGCTATTAATCACGAGTTGGGGTATTCTGTCCCACTCTTCCAGAAGATCTCTTTCCAGTTGTTGGAGAATTTGGGGGTCCAGCAACTCGTCTTCCTAGAGCGACCCAAACGTGCTCTATTGGATTCCTGTCTGGAGAACTCGCTAGCCATTCCATTCGTACGATTTCTTCCTCGAAAAGGAAATCCTCCACCAGGTTAGCACGATGGGGCCTGCAGTTATCGTCCATTAAAATGAAGTCATCTCCGATTGCTGCAGCGTAAGGGACTACAATAGGTCTGAGGATCTCATCCATATGTCGGCGAGCAGCCAGAGGTCCATCTCGAACGATGTAGAGGTCTGTGCGCCCGTCAATGGTGATGCCACCATACACCAACACTCCCCCACCGCGAAATCTGACACTTTCGTGCACGGACGCAGGATTATTCCTACTGCCACACTCCCTCCAGATGAAAATACGCCTATTATTCGGATGAACAGAAAAACGGGACTCGTCAGAAAAAAGAACATTGTTCCATTCATTTCTCCTCCAGTTCACATGCTCTGTTTCCCACTCCCTGCGGTCACGTCGATGCCTTGATGTTAGTCTAACACCTACCATCGGTCGGCGAGCATACAGACCTACAGCATGGAGCGGTTTCGGACAGTCTGAGTTGAAACCGTGGTGCCAGTAGCCGAGCGAAGGTGTTGGAGAAGAGTAGCGTTCATATTTCGGTGTCTCCGAGCCGTTAACACTAAATAACGATCTTCATTGGGCGTTGTTGCCCGTCTACGACCTTGTCTTGGTCTTCGGCCTGCTCTTCCAGTCTCCAAGAAACGGTTCCAGATCCTGGAAATCACACTTTGTGACACTCCAATGGCTTGTGCTACTTCGGCTTGAGTTTGGCCCCCTTCTAACCTACCTACAACTCTCCGAGCGTCTGAATCGGTTAAATGACTTCGCTGAGACATCGTACTCATCGAAACAAAGCAGTCACTGAATGCCGATCATCCTTGTCTTCATTTCAGTTGAAAGTCACATTTCATTCGTTGCCGCTGAATTGACGTTTTTGATGTCGAACTCAAAATTAGCATACTCTACAGTTTGAAAATTAGAAAACTTTGCATTTGTGATTCTCTTCTTCCATTTTCGGCAAAAAAAATTTCGCTTTTATCTTTATTTTATAAAAACTTACAATATCCTTTAATTCTTTTGAGCAGTATATATATATGTATATATATATATATATATATATATATATATATATATATATATATATATATATATATATATGAATCAAGCTTCACAACGCGAAGCCTTAATTGGTACTGTAAATGAGTATGGTTGATAGTGTTGCCATGTTACACAAGGTGGCGTTCCAACATTTGAAATGTACAATTGGCTATTCCCACAAGCAGTCATTGAAACATACATGCATTCCTACCGTTCTTTATTTAATTCCATTGGTTTTAAAACTGTCGTAATCAAAATATAATTAAATAATACTTAATACACGAGCTAGCTTTTAATAGGCAGCAGAAGAAACTCATGGAGGCCGCGGGTTCCCCCCTTCTGGTTTCTATTTTTGAGGTCTTCGATTTGTGAAATAAAGGGTTCACATGTTTTAATTCGTCATCTGTATTAAATAAATGTTTATTATTATATAATGTTACGCACATTGGCTAAGTGGTAATGTATTGCGCTTCCAAGTTACAGGTCCGGGATTCGAATCCTGGATTGGGCAAGTTCGAGTCAGCCTTTCATCCCTTCCGTGGGTTGATAAATGCGTACCAAGCTTACTCGGGAACTGAACATTGGGGGTTTTGCGTCAGACTGACAACTTGACCGAAACATCTGCACATACACCCCAGTGTTTTGGCCTTGGTCAGACTGACAACAGAATATATTTTAAGTTATTTTGACCGAATAATAACTTAATCTGCACATACGACCCGTTGTGCAAAGAGTGATTCCTAAGATCATGTAAACTGAGATATTTGCATATTTTAAACGTAGCCTTGGCCTTCATGGACTGTTGCGCCACTGATTTTAGTTCAGTTCAGAATATATTTTTAAGTTATTTTATGCAATTTTTGCGAATAATAACTTAATACTTTATAAGCATAATGACCCATGCGATCGGTTACAGCGTTGTGCAAAGATTGTGAAAGATTCATTTCGAAAAAAAATTCATTGCAATTATCTATATATCTGTTTACTATTTTTATTTGATATATTTCTAAACGTAGTAAACGAAGTGCTATGAACAGATGTTGCCAGGGGAGTTGCATCTGTGAAAGATCTGAAGTGTCTCTTTCGTCCTATCAGCAAAAAGGAACAGGCCAGAGATTAAATAACAAAAATAAACATAAAGCTTTATATACGAAACCGTACTGCCCGTTTGCTTTTGAAAAAGTTAATGGAATTCTTTTTTTTTTCGCCCAGTACATGCAACCGAAAAGTTTTTTTGTCCAGTATCAGCATCTGATGGCCGAGCAGGAGCATCTGAGAAAGAATCGATAGAAGGAAGCAATTTTTTTTTTTGCAGTTGATTCTTTAGTGATTCACATTTAAGTGCAAATATATTCAAGTATTTGTTTCGTGTATATTGATTACAATCTCTATTACTGAAAAAACCATTCCGCATTGTGATCAAATAACATATTGATTGAGCTTTTGTATATACTTTATTGTATGTATTATTTTTTCTTATAATATGTACTATGCCATTTTTCACTCCTTTTTTTAGGGGGGGGGAGGAGTTAAAATCTCTTACTATTTTAAATGTGGTATAAAGTATGAAATGAATAAATGTAATATAAAATGTTATCTTGAAAGTTATAAATGCAATCTTATATATGTATCAATAATCAATTATAAAATATTTGAATCACAATATGTGTAAATTAGTTTTTAATTATTTAAGTAGATTTGTAGAGTTCATAAAAAGCCAAATTTTCTCTTTAACAAGAATTAAAAGAGCTGTATTGTTAAATAAAATTTGCACGATACAATTATTTTTAGAGATAAAAATATGAACAAGTTTCAGTTTAAGATAAAAGTAATAAACTTGAAATGTGAGCATAAAGTTATAAGATATTGCAAGTCTCAATAAAATGATTTGTAAAACCAGAAATTATCCGAAATCTACAGTTGGTGTATTCTTAAATTAATGTAACAATTATAATGTTGTTTGACGATATTCCTTTTTATATAAAGTATTGCAATTTAACCCTTTATAAGGCTGTGGTATAATTATAGTTACCGCCAACTACTTTAATTTTTAAATGTCGAAGGGAAGCTATGTATAGTATTTCAACTAGTACAGCTGATTTCTGGATTTTCAAGTCGTTAACGCGTTAATTACCACAAGTAAGTTTCCTGAGCAGCAAAAGAACCATTCCTGAAGACACACTATTGACTAAAGTCTGTGGTCATATGCCCACATTACTGAAATATACTGAAACTGCATTGCCGTCTGTACGCAACTAAAACACATGGAACAAGATATGTTTGTAGAGTTGCAATGTTCCACAACGGTTGCACTGTTTTCTGAAATCTCGTGGGAAATATTATGCATAAATTCTTAAAATTTTGAATATAAAATTTGTTATTTACTATGCATTTTGTAGATTTTAATATTTGAAAACTATACGAGGGCTGTTCAATAAGTAATAAGAATAAAATTATATATATATATATATATATATATATATATAAACAGAATACCTTTAATCGTTAACATTTTTTTTTTCAAAATAACTTCCGTGGTACGTAATGCATTTATCTCAAAGTTCTATCCACTTCTTTAAAACATGTAAAATTCCGTTTTGTGAGAGCTGTTGCAAAACTGCCTACGAAGCCTTTACACATGATTTGTTGCTTGCAAAACGTTTGCTTCGTAATGGTTACTTAAGTTGAGGAAACAGCCAGAAATCACATGGAGGAAGATCATGACTGTATAGAGGGTGTGGTAAAATCTCTACGTTGTTCTGCGAAACATACAGTACGCAACGAGCAATATGTGGACTGGCATTGTCATGGTGCAATACTTCCATAGGAGCCCATGTTAAATTACATAAGTGTATGTACCTTTTTCTCTGAAACTTCTTGCTACTAATAGATGAAATTCTCACATTAGGTATTTGTACTATCAATAAGACTTTAATAGAGGGTTTTGTCTTTTTGTTAAAAATTAAAATAATTATGAATTTTTTAAAAAATACAAAGTTTTTTCTTTAAAATTTAGTTAAAATACATCATCTAAATCAATTCGCTAGACATATAATATTCCCTCCATTAAAATGTGTAAACATGTTGAAAGTATGCTCATTGAAAATTTGTGTGGATCCTACATTAATTAGTTTTTGAGTACATAAAGGGAAAAATATTGCATTTTGGAAAAACAGGCTTTAAAATAAAAATTTGTAATTTGTCAATGAGAGTGGCTTCCTTTAAAAAAATAAATAAAAAATACTTCTAATTATTGTATTTCTATATGTATCATATATCATTTTAAGGAGAATTGTTTGAACTTTTAAAAAATGTAAAAAAAAGTCAAAATCGATAATTTTTCAAAAATTCATGTGCCGGACCCCTTTAACGTGTTGTACCATTGTTCGCAGGACATTCGTGTTGTACGAATCGTTTACAGTAGTGACGGGTTCGACACCGTATTGATACACAATTCCTTCATAATAAAAAAAAATATGGTCATAAATTTACCATTTGATTTCACAGTTTTTGCTTTCTTGAGAATAGAAGAAGATGAATGTTTCCATTCACACACTGCTTTGTTGTTTTATGGTTGGATCATAGTAATACAAACAAGATACGTCTACCAGTCTTTAATCATATCGTATCAAATTAAAAGTCTCTGATGCAGATTTTTGCTTCCATTTCGGCAACTGGGTGCACAGAACCCGCTTCAGTTCCATCACGTGATACTCAAGAATACGAGTCTGTACACGCCATTTATCGGTAGCTTTTGTTAATACAGACAACGAACTTTTCTTATGCCACAGAAATTAACATTCCGGTGAGTGGTTTTGCGGCAGTAAAATTAGTCTTATTACTTACTGAACAGCCTACGTATTTCATGAATATCATATTGTGCGATTTAAAAAAAATGCAAAACATAGGATGACCTACTCTATGGGGGGTAGGAAACATACCTTCCACTCCAAAAAAATGGTTTTAAAAATCAAATTTAGTTTATATAAGAATTTAAATGAATTTCTTTTTATAAATAAATCTCAGTTTCAAAAATATTTTAACTGAATATCTCTAGAATGGCCTTATAAAGTGTTAAAGGATGCCTGTTTGCTCGAATGTGTCCAATTGTCACTATAATGTATTCAGACAAAAATTAAAAAGCTAATAGTTCATTTCAGTTCCTTCTACGTCTACATGAGCAAATTTGAGAAATTAAATTAGGTTTATTGGAAGAAGTATAAATAAAGGAAAAGAATACAAAGAGGAAGTTAAAAAAATCAAAAGTGAAATAAGGAAATTAACTACGTTGTACTGTAATATTTTCCCTCTTTGTTTTAACTACAGATTATCACTGAAACTTATTCTATAATTTTATCAAAATGAGTAATTGTTAATTTGACCTCTCTTGTTTCTTAAGAATATAGGAGTAACAATTCGTGTTTTCTCATTTCAGAAATCAAACTTCTGTCTGCCAGAAGGGTTATTTGAAGATTTCCGAGTGGTCCGACAGTTCCGGCGACTGGGATGACGATACACCTCTTCCCGTACATTCTCCTGGACGATATTCTTCTGTATTCCCTAGGGTACTTGAAGAATCTCCTACACGTTCCGCTCCTAATTTCGGCGAGTTTTGTGGCTCCATGATAGAAAGAAGTGTCACTTTTTTCTCACAAGGCAGCAATGTGAGTGTAATGGCTGTTGTACCCAGCAGAGCATCTATACCTTCCACATCTTTTAGTCTGTATCTCACGTATAGGTATGTCAATTTCAATATTCTCTGGTAGTAATGATGTTATTATTTAGAAATGATTACTTATGGCCTAAAAATAGTTAGTTATATTGCATATTTGAGACCTACATAATGATTCTGATTAATTGATTAATAATAGATTTGCATTTTTTTAATTACGTTGTCGAATTTTAGACGAAAAGTAAAGTATTGTAAATATGTATCGTAAAATATATTAAATAATGCGTAATAATTACTTTAAACTTTTTATTCCCTTACATTTTTGTGAAATTTTAAAATCTATCCCATTCCTGTTCATAATTTAACAAAATAATATTATTAAGTCAAAAGTTTTTTTTTATTGAATAATTTTTAATTTCTTAAATGTATACGTATATGAAAATAAAATTTGCTTAAAAATTACCTTTAAAGGAATGTTTGAATTTTTATTTAAATATATACAACACACACATCAGAATTCAAGAGAAATACATATCGTCACAGTTAGAAGGTCTACTCTGATTCTCATTAACTTAAATAGAAGTATGTCTTAGAATGTCCTAGAACGTCTTAGTCACTCCAAGATGCTCGTTAATTAATTAATAAGCAGAATCAAGGGAAGGTTAATTAATTAATAACCTTTCATCTTCAGAGGAATGTAGGCTTCGATTTGAGTCAAATAGCATAATAATGTAACTTGTCAAAAGAGGAGGGGACTAGATGCAAGTTGAATCTAAAATCTCGTAAAATAACCATACGTTTAAATTACCCACTATCTGAACCGTTCAACTCCACTTTTGGAGAAAGTGCAGTTAAAAAGTCTGCTCAAAAATATTAATCTCTCTCACCCTCTTTCATTCAACTGCATCTAAGTACACCACTATATATCGAAGTATTATATTTTCATCTTTTACTATATTTGTATTAACAACTTTCTTAAATGAATATAGACATGCTGGAAGTAGAATCAAAGGAACAAAGTAAAATCATTCTATATAAAGTAATTTAAAAAAGGTGAACCTCGTATAATTAAAGAAATCTTAATTTCATAGAATTATTCTAATATATATAAATATAATCAACTTAATAATTTAAACATAATATAAAACAATTTCACTATTTTGACAAATCAGGTCATTCTGAAGAATCATGCACGCGTTTTTAGTTCCTTTACATTTTTTGAATAGAACGATTTTTTCCCTTGTCTTTTGCTTTTATGAAAGCAATATATATATATATATATATATATATATATATATATATATATATATATATATATATATATATATATATATATATATATTCAAACAAATAAAATATTTATTACTAACCTGCCCTTTAATAGTAATAAAATCTGAAATGACTTCCTGTAAAATGTTACACATTTAAATAACGGGAAAGGATTTTTCGAAGTAAATCAAATAAATTGAATGAAAAATACATCAGATTTATTTTATATCTTTTTAGAAATATTTATTGCTTGAAATGTATGACCGAAAATAATTCTAAAAAAGTTACGTACAGGGATTTTGTCTGTAGTGTCGCTTGAAGCATTAACTCTACGTTTATATTCCAAAAGCGGCTTATATTTGTTGTCCATAAGAATGTCGAAATAGAATTTATAGAAGGTTCTTTAACGTTTTTCTTTTCAAGACCCTTCGATATTCAAAGAGATTTATGCCCTTTTATTTAACATTTTATAAAATAAACATGCGATTTATTTTTTAGACAGTAAAATCTAACTATTCTATAGAGTTATCAAAATAAATTCTTACATCAAGTATAATATAATTCAAATAGAATATCTCTAGGTGAATATCTGTCATTTTAAGCTACTTTATTTAGTATGAATAAGGAACACTTTGAAGAAGTGTATATTCTTTTTTTTTTTTTGAGTAGCACATATTACGAAAAAAATATAATTTTACATATATTTCCTGTGCTATTTTAACATTATTTTGCATTTTTTTTTCTCAGGCAGTATAAGGAAAAAAACAAATTATTATAATAATGAAAATGTATATAAATGTTAGATAGAGTGAAAAATAAATGCTATTTCTGAGTTTTGAAGTCAACTCCCCCCCAAATTTATTTTATTTATCCGTCAATTCTGTATTTTATTCTCTCAAATTTAATGCTAAAATACAGAATTATTCATATATTTTACAAAAAAATAAATAATTCCGTTTGATTGATTTAATTGACCTTGATTATGAATTTTCCATATTGATCATGAATAGAATTCTATGTGAAGAAACAATTTTTAAGAGCAGGTAACATTACAGAATAGAGAGCATTTCACTATTGCAATAATGCATCTACTTGAGTGCTGAAACTATCATAAACGTTACGAAAATTCAACGAATTTCTGTAATGGAATTGAATGCTTTCAAAATGAAGAAAATGTTTTTTTTTTATCAATAACTTAAAGAAATTTATAATTTATAATTGCCACTCAAAATTTACAACCTAATTTTTGCATACAATTGTTTGACTCACCATGAAGAAAAAGAAGAAATCGGAAATAAATCTTTTAATTTGCTGAATTTCAGAATCCTGAAAGTTGGAAGTTATTCAGTTTACAAGCAAAAATTTATCATTTAAAGGGGGATTTAAAAGTATGTCTTACTCATGCTCTAGAGCAGGGATGGCGAACCATTGGCACGCGAGCCATTGGTGGCACGCGGCACAATATTTTGGGCACGCCATCGATCATAACGGTTTGCATTTTAATTTGCAGAAACTATGTTTTTGCAAGTAACCCCGAACTTGAAAAACAATTTCAACGATAAAAATGTACATGAGAAACCAGACAAAGATAGAGTTATTGAAGAATTAATTTCCATAATTAATTCTTCAATCAAGGAGTTTCCAGTGAACTCTTCTCAGTTCAAAGAATTGTAAGAAACGCTGAAGTTTATTATATACCCTGGTGTGAGATTATTTGATGAACTGAACTTGCCCCATTTCGATTGGTTGGAAATTGAAAAATTTGAAATGCAACTTATTGATTTCTAGTCTAGTTCAATATGGATTCAAAAATTTATTGAAACAAGGAAAAAGTTGGAATTGATTGAAACAGAAAGATTAACAAGCAATATAAGTAAAAATACCATTTTTTTTATTGAAAACAATTATAAAATCCCCGTGCACCACAAAGTATCACACGGGGCTTACAGAAGTAAGTATTAAACACACATTCAAGGGAAATAAACACTTAAAAAAATGAAGTTAAGAAGGATTACAAACAGTTACAACAAATTTACAGAAATTTTTGAAAGCACTTCTGGTGGAAAGAAGTTGGTGAAAATTCGGTGACCTATTAATGTTGAGTCTCTTGAACGCCAGTCTTATGATCTTTCTCTGTCTGACATACTTGGAACACAGAAGGATTACATGCTCAACATTTTCCTCGCCACCAATATTACAGTCACAGAAAGATGAAGGAACTAAATTAAATTTGTTCAAGTAGCTTTTGAAATTACCATGACCAGGGAGACATTGGGTTAATTTGTAGTTAGTGTAAAAATGATGACATGATAGTCTCTTATTAATCGTGGGAAAAAATTTCTTTGTTATGCTCCCCTTATTAGAAATGAGATATTTTTGGTTCCAAGACTTCACCATTCTTTCTTTCGTGATCTTCTTGTAAAACGATTTAGGAATATTAACGTCAATGTCAATTTTGCGCTTGGTTGCAGCTTTTGAAAGCCAATCGGCTCGCTCATTCCCAAGAACGCCCGTATGTCCGCGAACAAATGCAAAATCTATTGAGATGTTTTTATCTCTTAGGCATTTAAGTTGCTTTTGGATCTCGACGATTATATTGTTAGATGAAGAAATACATTTAAGAGAATCCAAGGAGGAAAGAGAGTCAGTACAGATGAGATATTCTGAGATAACACTATTTTGCTCAGTGATCCATTTAACGGCGAAATTTAAACATAAGAGTTCAGCTACAAAAACTGTGCATTCATCACGAATTCTAAATTGAAAGTTCTCGGATTCAACACCACTCCTGAACACAACAAATGCGAAACCAACTCTTCCATCAATTTTACTGCCATCAGTATAGCAAATAACAGGGAAATCTTCTGTGCTCTTGTCACTAAATTGAACAATATTGATGGCATTCCTCTCTGAAGGACGAGGAATAAAAAATGGAGACAGAATACAATCATAATTGGAGATGGAAGAAGCAGAGAGATTTTCCCTAAAAGCAATATCATAAAAAAATACCATTAACGAAATTTTGGTAACAAGGAATTCGATTCCAGACACATATAATCGTTTTAAGAAGCTAGCTTGTATTATTTTAACCATATTTTTATCAATCTGTGCTTGAGAGTGATTATTTTCAGAGATGAATAACATTAAAGACTCACTATAAAACGTTTGGCAGATAACTTCAATTCAACCTGCATTCTGCTAAAAGAATTTTACAATCCTAATATAAGTTATTTGTCATCTATATATATAATCTGCAGCAACAAAAGTCACACTAATGTTACTTAAATTTAATTACACGTTTTACTGAAACATTTACTACTATACAGTGCAAAATGTTTATTTTCGTAGTAAATAAATAATTTTGTGATGTGGGTATTTAGTTTTATTATTTTCAAAATTACATTAAAGTCAAAATTATTTGCCGGCACGTCTATACCTCATTAAACATGTTTTAAAGACAAAATGGCACGTTAATCCAAAAAGGTTCGCCATCCCTGCTCTAGAGCAGTGGTCTTTAAACTTTTTCAACTCACGGAACTCTTAGAACTTGAATGTGCTTTCATGGAACCTTAGAACTAGAAAGTGCTTTCAAGGAACCCCCATGCACATACTTTGAAGAATATATCTCAAAATACTATTTAAAGTAGATCAACGTGTTATAGGCACACAATGTAAAAGCAATTAAAAAATGTATTGCATTTTTTATTAAAAAATTCTAAATTAATTTTCTTACTACAATTTACTCATTAATAATATTAATTTATGTTTCAAGTGTCACCTCCCCGTGTATTATATTTAGTAACTGGGATATATATGCTAGTATTTTTTACACAAACTGTCGTAGTCTAGGTCTATTAAAATCAAATGCAATCGCATGACCTATTCTGAATTTAATTCGTTTTTGTTCTTTATTTTTACGCTGAGAAATATATTTCACTTAAGCACAATGTTCTGAATGGCATTGAGATTTTTATAGCTGTGTGAGAAATCCCGTGAATTTTGCTTGAATTTTCACCCTAAAATTTTGAAGCAGTTCTTGCTAAATTTAGATTTTAACGTCAACTCTGTTGATATATTGTTCCCTTTCCTTTATTATAGGTGTTGTTTTTCACAACTGTAAAAAGATGCGTTTTCGATTAGAAAACTGTTTAGTTTTACAAGACATTGTGCTAACTAACGAGTATAAAATTATTTCGTAGAACCCGACATAATAAGCAATAAAATATTCCCAATTTAGTAGGAAGTATATATAAAGATAAAACGTGCTCGTTTCAATTTTCTTTTATAATATTATAATAAAAGTTAAAACAGTGTTGCAAAATAAAGTTATATATAAATAAAATTTTTAGTTTTAACTAATCGGATCAGCTTTAGATGTAACTATGCAAACTTCATAGAAAACGTATGAATCCATTTTGCATACATATTTATTTCTTCTAGAATTTTTTTTATTGTGACTCGTGGAACTCCAAAATTTCATGGAACACTGTTTAAAGACCACTGCTCTAGAGTTTCCTAATCAATATTAGCGACTGTGAGAAAATTAAGTTTTATTATTAGTTATTTTGGCTGAACTAAATGCGGCCTCACGTTGTTTACCAGAGCTATATTCGATTTCTGGATGGGTTGAATCTTTACTGCTACTCTGTTTACAAACGAAACATCTTGCCCTGATTATGTAATCTCCTCCACGAAAGGAAAAAATAAAGATGGAAGCACTGGAAGTCAGAAATTAGTACAACACAAAAAGAGAGAATTTCGTTTCCGACCCTTAGGCGAAAAACGGACCAAAGGGGACTGTAAGTAACATGCCAACAGTATGTGTATATGTGTGTGAATACATGGCCATAAAATCAGTCAGGAAAGTTTTACGGCTACATGTGGTTTGAAGGTGGGTGGCGGTTACTATCCACCTATTCGTCCTGTGTTACCCTTCGTGGGGAAGGGGGATTTAAAAGTCGGAGTTTGGCGTAAAAACTTTTCGGTTTTTTTTACAAGTCTTGAACAAAGTAAGGTCAAAGTTGACTTGCCCTAGAATTTATGTGTGGGCATTGTCCTTTTCTGGATACGTTCCCATAAGAAACCAAGTGACCATTTAGAAATAATTAGCTTCTTAATAGGAGGCTGATCCTACAATAAAGACCACAGCAAATGTCTCATATTTACTTTCCTGGAACTTTTATGATGGGAATAGCCTTAAAAAAGCCATATTTATATCTCATAATGTTATAAATGATGTTTTTTTGTATCATGTTGTCATTTTGTAAACTGATCTTTTTCTGAATTCTTTTAGTGTATTTGTATTTCCCTCATTTTTCAATTGTTTATTCAGTTTTGTATTTACTTGTGATTCTACGCTGTATCCCGTTATTGACTTATCCCATATAAGAACCAGTTTATTTTGCTTCACTCTTGAACAATAATGTTCTTTTGATTTTGAAGCATTTTATAGAAAACATCAATCATGTTCTCGATAAAATATTGTATTTTTAATTTAACAACAAAAAAAAAGGTGTGTATTCTTAAAATAGTTCCTATTTTGTGTCCAATACCTTTAAAATACATTTGCGCACGTTACAAAAATGAAAACAAGTTTTAAAGGTAGCTTTTATAAGCATTCAAGCTTATAAACCTTAATATTTTTACAATCACCTTCTCAAAAATATTCTTTTTATCCTTTAAAGGTGGAGGGGTGCTTTTGTTTCCCATTCTCTTACGTTATTTCTAATGATATTATTTAGAAAATTTTACTTGCTGTTTTATATATGGGATAAAAAAATCCAGTTTGTCGGTAATTTTTGGACACCACCGTAAAAATTTTGCATACATGCGTTTTTACATAAATACTGTTAATTTTTATTAGTAGTAAATAATGTAGAATAATACAATTATGAATGACAGTAGTATTTTAATAGGTTATAAGATATTAGAAACTCAGCTTTTTATGTCTGTGTCTTTACAGGTTTCTGAAGCGTAGGCCTTCGATGGAAAGTGGACAGATAAGTTTCTTGGGTAATCCAGTACCAGGAACTTTCTGCGATCGTGAATTTCTTGATTGTCACAGTAACCGAAGGTGTAGGATCAGAACACCTAATTTTCCAGGATTTTATCCGAGAAATGTTACGTGTCATTTCTATATACGACATCCAAAAGCTCCTGAGGTTTGTAACCTGTTGTAAACATTTGATTCTTTTTCTATATTACATGGTGCAAAGGCAATGATGTTTTAAATTATTTTTTTGGATTTTTGTTTTAATTCAAAATATGGATGCTATATACCAAACAGGTATATAGCATATTACTTTTCTTTCTTTAAAAAAGTGTTTTTTAGTTATTAGTGATTATTTTTAATTTTATCAGTTAAAAAATTCCTAAAGTAGAGTCTTTAATAACTTCTTAAATGTTTATTGAAGCTAGTTATTATGGTTTTATGTTACATAAATCTCCTGTTCTGATCGTTTGATTATAGTGTTAGATAATACTAAAATTTATTTGCTCTTAAGAAAACTATCAGAAGAAAAAATAATTTTGTATTAAATCAACGCATAATAAATGAGCTATACAATGAATGTGAATAATAAAATCAGCTGAGAAAAAAGGGTTAATTCATGGATGGTGATATTTAAATTACTGATTTTTATTAATGAAAACTTAAGGAAGAATTTACTGTAGAATAATGGAGACAATTGAACAAATTATTGAGATCTTCACTCAAATGTGATGTGGAATTTTAATTTTGCATTTGTTTGTTGAACATTTCTTGCTATTTATTTCTGCCGAAAACAAAGATCTACTTATCTCGATATCTCTTAATTTTCAACCGTTTTCGAATGACGATATCGGCATCTAAGAAACCATTCAAATGTATGATTCCATCCATGCAAATGGTTTATGATTCCGTCGTTTTAAAACGCGTTAACTCCGCTGTGCAATAGTCATTGAAGTACGAAACCTGAATTAGTTACTAGACCAAGCTATCGTGGCTCTTATTAAATATTTTATACGTTTGCTTATTTATTCTTAAGTAAATAATTCTTCAAACACAATTATAAATTTTGAACAATGTCAGAAAACCGAGTCAACACCTAAGCTGGTATCTCACTTACTACACTTGTCACCTAAAGACTTGTAAATTTAATCGTCATCAGCAGCGCCGGTTTAAGCTCGTTTCGGGCCCTGCGAGCAGATCTACAGGCCCCGTAGCGCTATAGGATCGAAATTTATAACCAAAAAATCTAGTTAAGTCCAGTTTATCGAGCTTCTTCAAGCTCCTCCTGCTCAACACTGGTACGCAGCTAAGAGTCCTGGCCTATCTATACAGTGCAGGAGTTCCAGGGCTCATCAGACGGCCTTGACGCGCCTTAGAAGCGGTCACCTGCGTAGTATGACTTTTGTGCAGGGGGTAAAGTCTTTCTTTACCTGTCCCTGCTCCTTCCTTGCTTCTCCTGCTCATCTTCTGGACTACAGGGGCATTTCCCTGCGACAGTTGTATGAAGGCCTGGTGTGTGAGACTATTACGCGGAAAGGTCAAATGGACTTGGTGTAGGCTTTCCTGCTCCAAGGGGATTGGAAACAACAACAACACAACACCACTTAACTAATAGTCTTTAGAGATATGACGATACGCTACTCATTGGTTAAGAATTCGTTTTTCTTCCAATTGGGATACTAAATGAGAGTATCAAAATAAATAAATAAAATATTAATATATTGTTTAAATTGCTTTAATTTACCCGTTGCATGTTATATTTGTGTACATTCGTACACATTCCAAATTAACTGTCTGAATAGATGGAACTAGAAATAATATGTATTAAATTATTATTTTTTTAAAAATTTTGGATAGCTCATTTAAGAATGTATAGTTGTATATATTATACTTATTCTGAGCTATTTATTTTTTGAAAAATGTGTATCCTGTGTTAATTATAAACTTTTTTTTTCCTATGGTGAAATATCCTTTGGTGTCATTTTTATATTTATTTTAAACTCCAAAATATTATAAAATTTGTATTGTGTGCAATTACATTATTGATAAATATAAATTTCAAGAGTTTTAAGAAAGTCATTTATTTGAAAAAATACTTCATGTTTACATTTTGCATCAAATCTTTATTATTTTAATTATATATATCCATTAATAATTAAGAATTTAAAGTTGTCGCATCACAGGTAATACTTTATAAATGGCGCAACAAGTTGAAACTTTACGCCAGTATTTCCGTTGAAAATTTCAACATTTTAATTAATTAAATTTTTATATTGCAGCTATATTTTCATAGTACACTGCTGCATTAAAAATTTCCGAACGAGTGTAATTAATTAATTAAGTAACAGTTAACTAAATTATACACCAATTAAATTATTAATGAGTATTGTTGCTCTCGATAAATTATATTGAAAAAAAGACATTTCTATAAGATCGACTGTCCTTAGAAATCAGATTAATCATTGAATAGATTTCAATTAAGGAGTCAGTAAAAAATTGCGATTAACGTAAACAAAATATGTTCTACATTTTTGGTGCAATTTGAATAAAATGTATAATTTTAAAATGTTCATAATTAATGTACTTTACTTGGAATGTAATTAATTTTGATGCACATAGAAAGTTGTTCCATATATCGAATGTTATTCACGGCTATATTTTACTATATGACTTGTTCACATTAAGGTATCCGACTACGTTCGGAACCAGATTTTGCAAAATCGTATAAATGGATAATATTTATATTTAGTGTCACTTAGATTACAAAATGTATATAAATTGTTTTAAGAATAGTATTACAATAAAAAATTATTTAAGTACAATATTTTGACAAAAAATGAACATAGAATAATCCTTTTTCAAAACTTTCTCATTTTATGAAAAATGCTTCTATTATAATAATATTTTGCATGTATTATAGCTCAGACCTCTGTACAGAGGCTGAACTAGAATTTTTGAAATGCACAACTTAGAAGTGGATTTATCCATATTTTACTACAACAGAGGGGAGAAATTTTAAGAAAGAAACACCGATAATTATTTCAATTAGTTACATCGATAATTATTTCAATTAGTAGTAACTGAAAAATAATGTGAATTTTTCAAAAATCCTATATATAGTCCAGATTCTCTGGAGAAGTCTTTACTTTATATTAGCAAAATATTATTATTATAGAAGCATTTTTTAAGAAAGAAGAACATTTTGAAAAACAGTTATTCTACGTTGATATTTTACCAAAATAATGTATTTAAATAATTTTTTCTCTCATAATGTCTTTAAAACAATTTTATACATGTATTCTAATCTAAGTAACACTAAATATCATGCAAAATATCAATATGTGCTTTTTTAAAATCACGGTTCCAAACGTAGTTGGATACCTTAATGTAATATAATACACCGTTTTATTTAGAATTCACAAAAGCAAATATCTATTAATTTTCAACATTAATTTTTTTTCTTTCAGGGTTATACAGCCAGAATTGTCTTGTCGCAACCGAATGATTACAAGATATCTGTTCCGACTGGACGGGCGACTTCAACAAGTGGAGCTAGTTTTCTGCTTTCAACTGACTGTATAAGTGGTGACTCTGTAAGAATCTTTGATGGTCCATCGACAAGATCTCCACAACTTTTGGAATTCTGCGGATCAGGGTCTTTACCAGAAATCATCTCCAGTAGTAATGAACTTCTGGTGCAAATTTACAGTGCACCTTATCAGCATCTAAGTAACTCGAGAGTTGAAGTTGAAGTGTCTGTGAGATACGAAATGTTTCAGTCAGAGACTCCTGAAGACAATGGTCGCTGTTCTTATACGATGGATGGTACAAAACGAAGATGGGGTCTTATTCATAGTCCGAGGCATACCATGCCACCAAACACAAATTGCACGTATAGATTAATTGGAGCGTCTAAACATGATAGGGTAAGAACTAGTTTGGCTATATTTTGAAAAATTGTTTACTTATATTATGTGTGGATTAAAATATATTTCAGGAACTCTACGAAATACTTAAGTGTTTTTAAGGTATCCGACTACGTTCGGAACCGTGATTTTAAAAAAGAGCATAAATGGATAATTTTTATATTTAGTGTCACTTAGATTAGAATACATGTATAAAATTGTTTTAAGCGCACTTTGACAAAAAAAATTATTTAAATACAACATTTTGGCAAAAAATTAACTTAGAATAACTTTTTTTCAAAATGTTCTCCTTTTGTGAAAAATGCTTCTATTATAATAATATTTTGCCTGTATATAGCTCAGACCTCTCTATAGAAGCTCAACTAAAATTTTTGAAAAAAATCACATTATTTTCAGAGTTACCACCCATTGAAATAACTATCGGCGTTTTTTTTCTTAAAATTGCTCCCCTTTGTTGTCGTAAAATATGGATAAACCCACTTCTAAGGTATATATTTCCAAATTTCTAGTTGAGTCTCTGTAGAGAAGTCTGAGCTATATACATACAAAATATTATTATGATGGAAGCTTTTTTCCAAAAAGGAGAACATTTTGAAAAAAGATTATTCTAAGTTAATTTTTTGCCAAAATATTGTATTTAAATAATTTTTTGTCAAAATGTCCTTAAAACAATTTTATACCTATATTCTAATCTAAGTGACACTAAATATCATGAGAATTATCCATTTATGCGCTTTTGCAAAATCACGGTTTTGAACGTAGTCCGATACTTTAAGAGATTTGTAAATTTGATTACATTAAGTATTAAAACTATTTCTAGGTACAATCTTGAGTTGAATTATACCTTAACAAGAATACTAAATTACAATGTATATTATTTATAGTCGTAAACCGTTATTTAACTAAAACGTTGGTTGGAGAAATATAAAACTTAATATAATGAGTAATTAAATCATAATCCCATAAAAGAGTGTATGGAATTTTATGAAAATTCGTGCACAGAATGCATATGTACACGATTTTATTTGTTGAAAAATAATTTTAATACATCAAAGAAAATGCTGGGGAATCATTAAAAAGTAGAACGAATTTTCGAGGTAATGCAAGCAACAACCATCCGAGGTACAGATTCAATAAACGTGATGATGTCCTTCGGGATGTAGATCCATATGTTCTTAACTATCCTCCATAGTTCATCCTTTGGTGGGGGGGTCAAGCAAACGACTGATAATCACGTCCTAGATATATTCAATCGGTAAATGATGAAAAGAAATTGCTTGCTGAGGACTACTGGCTACGGTAGCACGTTTTTCTCTTAAAAAATACCATTTTCTTACTGTTTACAAGGTAACACAATTGACTGCAGTGGTTCATAAGCATATCTTCGTGCCGTCAAGGTGCCTCTTATCCATGTCAAAAGAGACTTTCTCTCATGTCTGATGGCACTCCAAACCCTTTTATGTGACGTTCACAAGCAATACGGTGTTCAACATAGTTAAAATCGTAGGTTCTTTCCTTTCAATTGAAGATTACAAAAGAATAATCCAGGCACAATAAATGCTCTCAGTCTATAGTGGCTCAAAATTTATTGTGGAGTTACAGCGACACAACACAAAACAACAGAAAAAAACTAACTGTATACATTTGATTAATTAGCACTACTCTCGTCTATCCTCACGAAATCACCGTCCATCCGCTCTTTCGCCATTTTCGGTCTCCATCGTTCATCGTCCTCGCTATATCTCGCTCCTTCTTGTTGTTTTTCCTTGCTTCGCTCGTCATGTCGTTGACCTTCTTCTTTCCGATTTTCTCTATCCCCCCCCCTTCGAGGGCCGCGGCACCTATAAAGATTTTAAGCTGCAGGGTGAATCTTACAAACATTATCGTCGGATTTGATCTATTTCTTTACGACTCACCTGTAGATTATAATCAGAAAACAGAATAAAGATTTGTCTCTAAACATCATTTTACGCTATTCAGTCCGGTAAGTAGCTCGATCCCAATGCCATTGGAATATTTACCATGGAAGGGTTGGTGTCAATGGAAATCTTTTGTTAAGGTTAGCTTGTTTAGATGTCGCTGTTTCCATAGTAACTTCTTGCATATTCCGCAGAATGAATTGATTTTAAGGCCGTTACCACATTCATTCAGATGCCTTGATCCGTACATTCTATTGTAGATCTCTAACTGCCGTTTCCGAAAACTTACTTATCGTTTTTTAATCCACCTAGTCCTTAGCAAAGGGACGTATCTGCATGCGTTTCAGCAATGCTAAGATGGTAAGACAAGTTGATGTACATAAGCTTTCAATTTTATCCTTCATAAAATTGCGTGATTGTTAGAACTACAGTCAAATGTTTTGTTCATGCATCTCTTACTTCATATGTGTCTTTTGGAACGTAGAACTTCTAGGTTTCCAAGGTGACAAAGAGTAGCCGTTTTTGATTCATCCAGCGTTTCCCTTTTTTTTCTTTATGCCTTACCCTTGTGATCAACTCACATTTCGAATCATCTGCATAATTTGCTTAGTTACGTATTCTTTGAAATTATGCATATTTATACAGCCCCGGATCTCCGTGGAGTTCCATGGTGCTGGGCAGTTTATGTTAACCTTTTAAATTAATGTTCTCCTAGAATTGTTCTAGAGGATTATGTATCTCATAATTTTCAACCACGGGAAAAGTACGGAAGCGACTTTTGAGTTTATATCTAACTTTTCCAACTTCATAAACACACCGTGACGACTTTATAACCCTATTAAATTTAATGAATATCATTTAGTATAACACACTTCTGTGGATTTACAATTCAAATTCACATTTGTCTGGGAATATGTAACTGTTGCAGCTGGACTATAATTCTCCAATAAATATATTATTTTGTTTCATTTCCATGCGCGTATGGCACACAACAATAATTTTTTGACAATAAAAAATAAAAACAACAGAATAATCTTAAAATAGACTTTGTTTTTATCCAAATTATATTTTTCCACTATTTTCAAATTCTTACATTTAGCTACTCATTTTAGATACACGAAAAAAATTATTTAAATATCTGGCAGATATCAAGGCTTTGTATATTAAATTAAATGCGACTGTATTGCATATTGATAACTAGTACTCAAATAATATAAATAAAAAATAAAAACAATACTTCTTTGAACTGTTTTTGCGAATAAGTTTATTTTGACTAAAAACATACACACACACACACATACAAACCATTATAGCTGCGTAACCATGTACTAAAATTTTTCAAGGTGTATGAAATTTTAAAAAGCTTTCTTGCTGCTTGAAAAAAAATAATCAAAGGTTTTTCTTTTTCTCTCTGAGTTTAACCGAAATGCTATGATAGCTCTATCAAGCTACAAAAATTAAAGTTTTATTTACACCATACCTCTTTTAAAACATTTTACGAATATTTGTATTTTAATTACAATAATGTCTTGTTAGTAAAATATTATCTGCCCTTAATTTTTTTCTTATTTTTGTCATTGATTTAATTAAAGTAAACAGTTTTTATTAAATAGTTTCAATATATAGATCTGATATTTTAAAATATTATTAAATATGTTCCACACACACAGAACTATTTTTTCTTATAATACTTTAAATTCATAAATAAATTTATTATATTTTATTTTTATATTTGTTTAACTAAAAAATAAGAAAATTAAAAACATATATTTTAGCCTTTTATGCATTTAATTTATTTCTTCAGGAATATTTCCTTAAGTTAATAAATTATTTCCTTCAAAATTTTTCTGAGTTTTGGTACATATTCGAATGAATTGATTAATTTAGATTGAATAAAAAGTAACTTAATTCTTGAATAAATGAATGATTTCGTGTTCATAAGTTTTTCTTTAGATTATTAGACATGAAAATGTTTTTTTCTGAATTAAATTATCTTATCTAAATAAAATTGTTGTTCTCATTTTTGATTCGGTCTATGAGAAGATTATTGACAGAGAACTAAATCAGTAAAGAATATGCTCACATGCGTGTTTATTTATAAATTTTTCCTTATTTAATTTAATTAGTTGTGTGTGCGTGCTGAAATATATATGTTTACATTTCAATTGTGAAAAAACTTAAGCAAATTGTTTCTATTTGGGTTTTCATTAGAATATGTTTTAAACCGTTTTCAGTGCGATTTTTGTTTTTAAATTTAATTATTCAGAATTTCATAAATTCTATCTAGTGTTTCACAATTTAATTAATGACGTTTGTGTAACAAAAATAATTTTTCTGAGAACTTTCTTTCTTAAATTTTAATTTTTTTACTTATAGCTAAACAACCTTAGAAACTTGCATTTTACGTTTGTTTAATTTCAACAAATAATATTTTTAATGAAAAAAAATTGTTTCCAATTGCTTAGAAATTAATTTGATTTATTGATATTTTTAATTAAATATTGTTTGTTTAAGGAAATATATGCTAATAATAATATTAATTCATTTTTTCGTAGTTGTCTAAAATTTGTTTGTTGCTATCCTATTATCTTTGCGAGGAAAAAAATTAAGCTGTTAATATTTTTAAAATTTTGTAAACTCTCTCCTTCCTTCTCTCTCTCTCTCATTCTCTCTCTATCTCTCTCTCTATATATATATCTATAAAGTTGTAATTATATTGTAATTTTTATTTATCCATTATGAAAAAATGAGTTGTTTTTGATTCGTAAAAGAAATTTTAGAAATATGCAGCAATTTTGAATTTAAATAAAATAGTGATTTTTAAATTACTATATTGAATGTCACTGCTGGATAACTAGTTCACCTAAAAAAGAAAGTAAAAAAAAAAGGACGTACTTTTTTGGAAGTTTTTACATAAAAACATGTACAAAATTGTTTGATTTGTCTTAACAGAAAAATCTCTTTGTTGTGTTAAAAAAATAAATAATATTTCTAGAGCAGAGAACCTGTATTCTCAAAGCCACATGTGTGTGAATTTAAAAAGAAATATATAAGATTTTTTTTGCTCCTAGTTTCTTTTTTAAAATTATATTATTTAATTTTAATCGTAGTTAAACTAAAATCAAATTAATTTCGTAAATATTTGCTATGATATTGTATTTGTGTAACGCTTCTCTGAATTTCATCTATAAATATCAAGTACTCATTCTCTTTTTTTAGTTTTACATTTAATATGTGAATTTATTTGATGGATTTTATGTACCGCATTTACTCGAATCCAAACCGCACCCTAAATTCTCAACAAGTTTTTGTGGAAAAATAAAGTAAAATGACTTATCGACATCCAATTTTATGAAATTAAAGTGATTTTAAAATGAAAACTAATAAGAAGTGAATAATTAGTTATTTTACCAATATTTTAAACTTTTAAATACATACATAAGCCTGTAATTGCTCTATTATCCCCATCCAATGAATTTTTTATTCGATTCTAAGCCGCACCCGATTTCAGTAGCTTTGATATCGGGAAAAAAAGTACAGCTTAGATTCGAGTAAATACGGTTTTTTACTTGTGAAGAGTTTCCCTTCATTGCGGAAATTTATTTAAACAATTATGCAAAAAAATTTAACTTCAATTTCTGGTTTGGGTTTTTAAGCGTTCTTTTGTATGCAATCGAAAGGAGGAAATGTGGATCTCATTGCTCTAACATAAGTAGTTGTCATTTTTCATCGTACCTCAATGCGAACTTAACTTGATCTCATTGTAATCGTAATTATATCCAGAGCTTCGAACCGTAATAGTTTTATTGTCTCCCGAAATTCTGGCCGGGCCGCAGAAATGGTCGTTGTCGGATGCGAGTTTTACACTCCTGATCTAAGCTGTCTCTAAAAACATCCGTGGATGATCGCCTGCTGGGATGCGAACAATATAACACACAGACTGATATTATTCTTGAAAAACCGTCTATACTTGTAAATCATCCAAATGAATTAAATCTTCTTTCAAAATATATAGTTTCATTCGAAACTGAAACAGAAACGTAGAAGTGAAAAAACAAGAAACCGAAAAGCAATGTGCATGTAAAGATTATAATTATATGGTTGACATTAAATTAGAAAATATCGGTAAGTTGTGTGTGTGTGGTTAGAGTAACAAAATGACTGAAGATAAGCCGGACCGAAATAAACAGATATTTTTTCGGTTCAGTTCCGGTTTTCTTTTCGACCAAAATAAGGTTTTTTTTTTCGATTTTCGGTTCAGTTCCGATTCGAAGCCCTGCTTAATACCTAGGGTGGCCTCTAGTTTCATGAATTACTTAATCGGACTATTATAAATTATCTTTTCCAGTTAAATAATTTCGTGTATGTCCATTTTAGCCATGAAACGACAAAACTTGTTACAGGTTGCGGCAAAAACACTCGGCCAAATTTTTGGCCTTCTAGAATACTTAAAATATGTCGAGCAAAAGGTATGTTATTTTAGAGTTGTTTCAGCAAGAAAAACTACAGTTCGTTTGCTGAATGCACCTCGGCAAACGTCTAATGCAATCTGCTGTTTCAAAGAGCTAGTCAATGATAATCGACGTCCAGGAAATAGGTAAAAGCGCATTGTAAACACTTCAAAGAATCATAAACGAGTCCATAGAAATCCGAGGGTTTCCTTGAGGCAGATTGCTCTTGACATGGGGATAAGTGACAGATCGGTGAGGCGAATAGCAAACACAGAGCTTCTACTGAAGCCTTACAAGTTGCGAAAAGTTCAGCTTCTCACTGAAAAAAAAACAAACTCTTACGGCTACGAAGATGCCGTAAACTTTTGAGGCGGGCTTAAAGTCAGCGTAGGGAGAGATTCCTTTTCACTGATGAGAAGTTCTTTACGGTTCAACAGGTTCATAACTCCCAAAACGATAGAATCTGCTGTCTGGACGCTCAAAGCACCTCGACAATTGTTGAAACATCGCCAATATCCAAAGCCGGTCATGGTCTGGGTCGGAATTTGCGCAAGTGGCAAAAAGCACCTTCGATTTTTGTCGAAGAGGGTGTTAAAATCAATCAAAAAGTGTACCGGAGAGACATTATTGAAGCTGTTGTACTTCCGTGGGACCAAAAGCATTTCGGAAATTCAAATTGGACGCTTCTACAAAACTCTGCACCAGTTTGCAAAGCCAAAAAGATACAAGAGTGATGCAAGGCAAATTTTCCAGACATAATATCATCTGAAGAATGACCACTTACACGCCGGCCCTCAATCCCGTGGATTACAGTGTATGGTTCATTTTAGAGTCCAGGGCCTGCTCTAAACCACACAAAACTTTGGAGTCTCTAAAGCAGCATTCGCCAAACTTTTTGACCTCACGGACCAGTAAATTCATAATATAAATCCCGCGGACCACTAATAGGATTTTTTAAGTCTTAAATATATATTTATAAAAAAAAATCGTGATCTCTTAAGAACACATACAATGTACCTAGTTTTTAAAATGAAACTATTAATTGTAACTAAATTATGAAGGCTTTATAAGTAAACCATAATAAGATAAACAAAAACTATAAAAACAAAACAATTAAAAAATGGTTTAAGTATATCAAACTTTAAGCTTTATACATTCCTATGAAATGGTGAAATATTCTGTGCAGTAGCGTTTTTATAACGCTTTACCTATTGTAATGAATTGAATTATGTTTCACAATGCATCTTAAAACATAATGAGTAAATATGTTCCACATTTTCTGGGGACCAGTGAAATTTTCTCGTGGACTACTAGTGGTCCACGGACCACCACTTTGGCGACCTCTGCTCTAAAGCAATCACTTGTGCGGGAATGGGGTATATTAAAGGTAAAATCGAAGCAAATTAAATTTATTTATTAGTATGAGCGTTCTCTTATTTTTATTTGTTATATTTTGTTAATTTCTTAATATTTATAAAGTTATGTAAAAAATTGTTTGTCCGGGGTTTTTTGCCACACCCTGTACAAATGACTCAATAATCCGTGCAATCAAAAAAGATCTGCAATTTCAACATTGTTGTATTTTAATATTTTTTAATACTTAAATATGCTTATTAGTGTTACATAGATCAGGATTCGTGGAATTTATGTTATCAGTCTCAAAGACATTAACAGTTCTTTAGGAGAGATGAAAATTTATTGTGGAAAAGCAATCCTTAAAATGCAGGATACAGCACAACTATTAGGCACAACGCTCAGATTCAACTATTAGTGTCTAAAAACATATTACCCACAAGCAACCTTACATTCTTTTAAGCAACCGAAGTAATACTGACTTGAGTTTCTGCATCAACTGCTATTCATAGCCTACGCGGCTTCCTTCGAGCACTTTCTCGAAAAATCCGCTTACGTCTTAGATCGCAATGCTTTATTTCTCTCCAGTAATTTACAAAAACATTCATATGGTCTTTAACTCTCCTAAATCGTCGCAGTCAACTTATCTGTATCGCCAATTCACTGAATCGCCATTATAATGTAAGGGACGGCGTTGCTTCAGATATTACAATTTTTATCGTAAGATAAATACAACAGAAAGTAATATTTATGTATTAAACATCCAGTTATGAATTATTTACACTGTTTTAGGATGAAATTAAGCATTAATTAAGAATGTATAAATTGTTATGTAAGAATACATGCTAGTTATTTATAATTGCATTTTTTAGATAATTTAAACTGAAACTAGCATATAATGAGCAAGAAATGTATAATTAAAATGTATTTATTTTAGGAATTATTTCTGATTGGGTACAGACAAAGAAAAACAAGTTTATTCTGTACTAACAAAGCAATCAAAAAATTGAATTCTTTTTTTGTTTTTTTTTAAATATTTTTTTCTATTATTTCAGAAAAATGTACAAGAAAATTCCTAGCTTCGTCTTCTTTATCAGCGCTAGTTTTTCTATTACATTCTGATATTTTTTTACAGTACTGAAATCTGTTTTTTTTTCATAATTTTTTAAAAAAGTATGAGTCATATTATCTTGTGCCATATTTTAAATAATTGATAATTATAGAATAACGAAATGATGAAAACTGCACAAACTTTAATGCACAAATAAAAAAAAAGAAATAAACTATTTCAAAATATGTTTCTTTTAATTAATGAGTGTGCTTTCTTGATTTCATTTACTTTTTTAATAAGAACTGTTTTCTTTTCTGATTTAGTTTAACGTATAAATAAGAGAGAAACTGTGGATGTATTGTAATTTTCTACTACTTCTAGATTTGGTTGTATTTTGTATCCTTCTTCGTCCTTATTGAGAAGCAGCCAACTTCTACCAATACTGAGAGCTCTTGTTCTGTAAGTAAATTAGAAATCTACGATACGGGAGATACCAAAGGTAACGCCAGTGGAACTGCATCAATTGTTCCAGAACCTTCTCATCTATTCTGTGGTGAAACTGGACCTAAACTGTGTGCTCACGCTGCCGATTATCCACCAAAGTATCTGCCACCAAGGCCCTGTGAGGTTAGTTAAGTATTAATACGCATAGAAAGTATTTCTAATGGAAACTCTTAGTCGCATAAAAACTCGTATACAAGGGCGGTATGAGTGTTGTTTGATATATATACTAATAATGTCAAATATCCATAGTATGTACAATGGGCTATGCTCATGTGACGTCACAGTCACATGATAACTACAATCGCACGTTTCCAGCCAATAAGTTCATAAATTCATGTGACGTCATAGTCAAATGATTAATTCAGCCACATGTTTTTAGCCAATCAGTTCATACACTTCGTTGTTGCTAACATGTGCTTTTTGTATAAACTTTCTATTAGAAAGTGCATATGTGTCAACAATAATAACGCACATAAATAAAATAATTGAATTTGATTTAAAAACAATACGTATAAAATAAGAATATTTTTGTTTTAATTTTGAAAACTTTCTATGCCCAGTTATTGGATTTTAAATTATATTCTAAATTCTACAAGTAGAGTAAAAAGTACAAGTTTGATGTCAATTTTGAATTCAACGGAGAATGCGTGATTGCATTAATAATGCGTTTGTCATTTCAGCCCATGGCAGATAAGACTCCAGTTATTCGATATTATTTTAAAATGTCCAACTTCAGCAATAATACATTGTTGTTACTTGCGGAATAAAGGATCCAATTTCTAAAAAGCCGAATTTACGGGCATGGCATGAAGAATTCAATTGTAAATTAAACTATTTATAAAATAGGACAAGACAGTGTATAACTCTAGAATCTGAAAAATGTTCTCGAAAAGGGAAGTTTTCATGCATAGATTAATGGGTAATGAAACAGTATATTCGCAAAAAACATACTGCTAAGTACTAGTTAAATTAAGCTCTGAACACTCGCGCAGAATAAATATCCTATTTAAAAAATTCTCAATTCTTATTCGGGAAATAAGAATTGTGTTCCGAAGGTCAAACGCCTCCTGACTAATATAAATACTATATATATATATATATATATATATATATATATATATATATATATATATATAATAGTATAATAAAATAAAAGTGAAAAAGTTCTAGAACTTACAATGCTAAAGAAGGAATAAGTTGGAGTTCACAAGACACAACAAATGTAGATACAAAAAAATCTTTGGACTGAACTGGAGACCTATCCTATTATGATTTCTAAAGCTGTCGCTATATATATATAAAGTCTTTGGACTGAACTGGAGACCTATTATGATTTCTAAAGCTGTCGCTATATATATATATATATGTGTGTGTGTGTGCTTGCAATAGTGCTTTAAAATTCCAGTTTTGAGACTGTCTACATGAAAATTGGAATCCTCGATGACTTTAAAGGTATTTTTTTCTTCTGAAGAATCATTTTTCACACTGTTTCATACCGTAGGGAATTGGTTCCAATTGAAAAAAAAAGGAAAACGAAACTATGTTTGTGTGGAGTGCTATTTCATGACATTCTTTTGGACCAATATCCCTTCCAAAGGATCGGATAATGACCCAAACATATTTTATCATGCTCCAAGATTACTTTTATCCAATGGAGCAGACAATCTTCCCTGGTGATTGGCCTTGTTTCACTCGTATATTGTTTCCATCCTTGCCGCTGCTTATCAGAAAAGAGTTAAATAAGCATGAGAGAGGATGGTTTGAAATACTTGTCTTGTTTCCTTTAGGTACCACATTTTATTACATTATTGGAACATTTGAGAATCACTTGAGTGGCGACATAAAGGACTGTTTTCCCCTATCTTCATCTGTAACAAACAGGACGCATGTTTTGGTAGGAATGATATACAAATTGTTATTTTATGTGAGATATCATCCCCCTGGTCATCGACAATATGTCTATTAATGTTGAAAGGGGATCATATTAAAACATAAATAATAATTCGGATTACAAGGGTTTCCAATTTTTATTTTGTTTTCCGTCTTTTCATTAAGGTATCCGACTACGTTCGGAACCGTGATATTAAAAAAGCGCATAAATGGATAATTTTCGAAATATTTAGTGTCACTCAGATTAGAATACATGTAGAAAATTGTTTTAAGGACATTTTGACAAAAAAAATTATTTAAATATAATATTTTGGCAAAAAGTAACTTAGAATAATATTTTTTCCAAATGTTCTCCTTTTGTGAAAAAAATGCTTCTATTATAATAATATTTTGCCTCTATATAGCTTAGACCTCTCTACAGAGGCTCAACTAGAATTTTGAAAAATTCACATTATTTACAGAGTTACCACCAATTGAAATAATTATCGGCATTTTTTTTCTTAAAATTGCTCCCCTCTGTTGTCGTAAAATATGAATAAACCCCCTTCTAAGTTATATATTTCAAAAATTCTAGTTGAGACTCTGTAGAGAGGTCTGAGATATATACAGGCAAAATATTATTATAATAGAAGCCATTTTTCACAAAAGGAGAACATTTGGAAAAAAGATTATTCTAAGTTAATTTTTTGCCAAAACATTATATTTAAATAATTTTTTTTTGTCAAAATGTCCTTAAAACAATTTTTATGCTTATATTCTAATCTAAGTGACACTAAATATTATGAAAATTATCCATTAATGCGCTTTTGCAAATCACGGTTCCGAACGTAGTCGGATACCTTAATTGTGAATTTCATTTATTGGAATAATAAACTGCATACACACAGTTTATCTCGTCTATATTTATTTTTTAAATCTTGATTATTTATGCATTTTTAAGCAAAAGTGTGAATTCGGTATTATTGTTATTTCAGTGGTTAGCTAAAATTCTCTCTGTTGCGTTTTTTTTAATATTATATTAACGGAGTGGGCAATGGGGCATTATATTCTTTTTTAATTAGGGAGCGTATTTAAAATATTATGAAATTGATCTCAATAAAATGCTAATTCCTTCAAAGTAGACTAAAAAACATTCACGTTCTGAAAATAAGTTTAGGAGTTTAAAAAAGAAATGGTTCACACACACACAAAATTTATAATATCCTAACAATAAATTTTACACTCTCTCTCTCTTTATATATATATATATATATATATATATATATATATATATATATATATATATAATATAAGAAATCTGCTATCAATTAAAATAGTAAAAATTGTTTGCTATTTAGCAAATGAACAATACGTTGACCTCTAGTTTGTTGAAAAATTTCAAAGACTTTTGAATTTCACGCATGAAATTGGTTTGAATACTGATGGTTATGTCTGGAACGAATTTCAGAATAATATTATTAAACAAGTATTTCAATCGCATTATTAAATGTATTTCTCTTCAATTTTATACCGCATCAATAATCTCTTGTAGAATTTCGCTAAATAAATCACCTATCATATCGAAAATTGAAAGTATTTTATGCTTTTTTTTACCATCAGTTATATTCATTTTAATTTTTCAGTAAATGTGTCTTAGTTTTTTCAAATTATTATTAACATACTTGCGGAACTCAGTTATCAGAGTTGCCTTGAATATACCGAATGTGTATGCTTTTATTCTATAAATAACAATAACTAATTGTTATGTATTAATTAATCCAAAATTGCAAAGTTTTTGTGGTGGAGAACAGTTTCTGGGGGTATTTTTGTAGCATTAAATATTATTTTTATTTATGAACCGCATCTGCCCAACAACCCAAATGTGACTAAACTTCTACTTCATTTAATTTGAATGAGCAGTTTCATTTTATTTTCTATGGGTTTTTATTCTGAAATAAAATTTAATTTAAAAATTTACTCACAATCTTTATAAGATTTAGTACTTAAAATGTTTTCGTCATTTAAAAAAAAATCTCCTGAACATAAAAAAATCTGAAACATAAAAGCATAAATTTCTTTCAATATAAGAAAGCTTTAGAATTTATTTTATTAATACTGGCGTCTTCTCCTAATCAATTTTCTCTCAACAGAAATGATATCTTGCTCGTTTTTCTGAGAATTCTGTAAATAGTTTCATTTGAATCATTTCTATATTCCTCTCTTACTCAATCAGTATAACGCTGTGTAATGGAATTTCCTTGTCAAAAGAACTTATTGCTTTCTGTGTCGCTTTGTTGAATTTTTGCTTTTGATATCGCAGTATAATGCAGTTAATTTCTCTAGGATTTGTTAATTTTTTGTAATTGCTTCAACCTAAAATCAGTGTTTTGTTATATTAAACATGATAATTTTTTACCTTTAATCGAGTATTAAGAATTTAACTTTTATATCCTCATTTTAATAAAGAAAACATTAATAAAGTTTTATTTAAAGAAACATTAACGAAGTATAATTATCTCTCTCTATATATATACATATTTTTGTGTGTATTGTTTTAAAGAATCTTTGTTTACTATTTATTTGGTAAAGTATGTACCATATTTATTCGAATCTAAGCCTCCTTCGATTCTAAGTCGCACCCCAAATTTTAAAAAGAATTTTATGAAAAAGAAAAATATTGTAAAATGGTTTATCGATATCCAATTTTACGAAATTAAAGTAAATTTAAAATGAGAACTAATGAGAAATGAATTATTAATTATTTTATCATAATAATTAAACAATATAATAAACACAATTTATTTATTTGGCAACATATTTGTATTATTTATTTTAAAGTTTTTATAGTTGGAAGTATTTTTTCCCTGCTTCGTATTTAAAATAGATATTCAAGCTGTAATACTCATGCACATTAACTTTGAATATTTTGTAATCCTAAGCCAAATCCTCTTATACATCCATGGCATCACATATTTGAAGCATAAGTTTTCAATTATTTGAGTAAATAGGTGATAAATTCGAAAGGGGAGCACTATTCTGTTGATATATGATGCTAAAGTAAAATGAGTTTACGATTGAAAATTACTTTTAAATTGAATTCAAAAATTTCCTCCATGAAGATTAAGTATTTTTCTTTAAAATAATGTATAATAGTAAGGCATTCTTAGGGGAATAACTATGCAGAAAACAAAATGCAATATTATGTTCTGCATACTATATTAAATTAAAAATTTTCTTATATTAAATAAGTATTAGGACAGTAGTTCTATATATAGTAAAAAGTTGTCTTATAATCTATTAATTACCATAACATAAAGTTGAAAAGGCAAAAGATTTAAAAATTTAAAATCTATTTTCTAGGTTTCAAGTGAAAGCTACGTATCTCTTGGCTCAGAAATGATAATCAGACATCGCTTTCTTTCATTCACTTCTGAACTACTAACAAGTTCAACAAGTTCCTTCATGGCGAGATACGAATTTATTGAAACCAATCAACAAGGAACGCAGATTGATCATTCTGAATGTGATAGAAGACTCGACAGCAGACTCGGCAAGAAAGGAAGTATTTCAAATTCTAGAAACGTATTCTTGTATGGAAGGGGTGGACGTCAAAATCTTACTTGTATGTTTCATTTTGTCGGTCTTCCTACTGAGAGGGTAAAGCTGACTTTCAAGAAAGCAAGACTTAAAAATAGCAGATCACTGTGCAAGCGCTATTACGACCCTGTGTTCCAGAGACATGGTTGTCGAATGTTACCCGTTCGTCAAGGATCTCCGCAAAGTGCGATGTGGTCCCTTTTAGGAGCTTCAGAACACTGGGCTGGTTATTCATCCCCAGTTGGATGCATATGTGACATACTGATCGAAAACGACCAACAGGTGGTATCGTTTGAATCTGTGGTTAGCAATGTCAAACTTAACTTCGAGATTTTTGGTATGTCTCATCTTGAAGACTTCGAAGACTATTTTTTCGAAGCTGATTATGAATTCTTAAACTATTCTTTGTGTGATATTGGACTTCGGCGACATTCTGGACTCAGCGGAGATGGTGTTTTGTCTTTTCATTTACCGTCTTCGTACCAAAAGGTGCCTTCTTCTTCGGGGCCCATTCGTTGTCGATGGAAGATTGAAGCGTCAGCGCATAAGCATCTTTATTTAAAATTTAAAGGCTTCAATGCATCGACAGTTGAAGGTAATATTTAAAAATAATATCCAATATATTTCCCCCTTTATAGACTTTTTCGTTCAATTACATTAATCTATTCCTAAATTGTAGATTATCTCTGTTTTTCATTATTAATTCACTAGTTGTAATTTATTTAGATTTAATTTTATTTAAAGCGTATTTAATATCCCCTTAATCTGAATGAAAACTCTATAAGTTCTGGTAGCAATAATGTATTATATATCCTATTTTTATTTATAATTTTTATAGAATGTTTTGCTGAACTACTCCATATTGATACATAACTCAATAATTACCACAAAAGATTTAAATATTAAACTATGCATAAAAATTTATAGTTAAAAAGGTAAAGTACATACAATTGTGTTAAATGCGCTTTCATGTAATATTTATGAAGTGGAGAAAATCTTTTATGCATGCTCTGCTTTCTTACTTTGTAGTAAATTTGTTTGCATAATATATTTATTGATATTAAAATATTGCTACATTTTAACTAAAGCTGTTTATCTTGCAGAATAAAGAGAAAATGAATGCTATCTTTAGCGTAAAACTGTGCATGACAGTTCTCTAAAATTTTAAATTCTTATGATGCTTAATATAGAAACTCAGATATTTATAAAACGGTGACGTAATTAGGAGAAATTATTTTATGAGGCAAGGTAATATATAAATGTAATCAAATATATATGATCATTGTTCTTTGTATCAAAATCGTATGGTCACTTTTCTTTATTAAAAATTAACTTGAATGAAAGTTAATTTAATCTTAGTTACTTCTTATCTTAATTTAATTTTTAATATAATGATTGTTGAGATTTCTCAGCATTAAGGTTACTTTAATTTTCTAGAAGGTTTTCAGCATCTATTTAAGCAAAAAAAATTAAAACTCGGAAAAAATTTCAACCAAATAAATACTTTATTATTAGTAGAAGCTCATATAATTTTGAATTCTGCAATTTCACATAATTTAATTTTTGGGCTATATTATAATCCATAAAATTTGTCAACTTTAAGAGCATTTTAATTTTCTTGAATGCTGCTAACATCTATTCAAAGACAGAATATTCTAAACTCAGAATTTTTTTCGACCAGATAAATACTTTATTTTTAGCACATGTTCATATATTTATGACTTTTTACCCATGTATCATGTTACGTTTTTACAAAAAAAAATCAATCAACTCAATTTTTTTTAAAATTTTACTCAAGATGAATTTAAATATTACTATATTATAAATAAAGAAAACCAAATGTAAAATATATTGTTCTAATGAGAAAGAAATTAAAGTAAAAACCAATAATATTTTGATCTATATTGCTGTGGGAATGTGTTAGTAAATCAGAATACTGTGTGTTTTAATAGCTTTACAATTCCTTCTACAAAAATGGGTTTCCAATTTAAGTAATACCTTATAACACTCTGAACGAAAATATTACGACTATTAACCTTTGGATGTAATAAATTGTTATATCATAAGAAAAATAACAATATTTAAAAACCTGATTGAACTACATTAAAATTTTATTAGTAATTCAATATTTAATCCTAAAAAGTATTTAATATTGATTTTAACACTGTAATACACTGTTGTTGGAACAGTAGGAACTGGAAATTTGATTTTGTATGTTTTTGTAACTGATATTGGTTATGAAAAATAATTCTAGCATAATTGTTTAATAAAATCATTGTGGGTCTCTTTTTTCTTTCAGAGTGCCAATTCGGTAGTAGAATTCTCGTCTACTTGGATCCACGTGAAAAGCCCGTAGCGAACGCCTGCGTCGACGGCGAGAAATCTGGTGAAAAGACTGATGAACACGTGGAATTCGACATCTTCTCCCACACTTGGTACAACGAGTCTCGAGATAAGATGCATGGACAAGAACGAGACAGATTGTTTGTAGAAATGGTTGCGCCTCATGATTCTGCGGCATTTGTAATCCAGTGGTTGGAAGTGACCAGACCATTTGTCAGGACACAGTCGGGGCAGACACTTCGGAATGTTGATTGCTTGTTCGAATGTCCAGAAATAGGTGCTTGCATTGACCCTGAATTATGGTGTGATGGAACTTTACACTGTCCATCAGGATACGATGAATCACCGGATCATTGCAAGTATTTTCCAGTGACGTATGTATCATGTGCTGCTGCTGGTGTTTTCATTACTTTGGTACTTTTAATATGGTTTGCTATAAGAAGAAGGCGCCTGCAGAAACTTCTCAAAAAGAAAGATATTCGTCAATTTCCACCAGATGATTATTGCGTGGAAAGTCCCATTGGATAAAAAAAAACGTTTATTCCTTATATCGGGAACGTCATGCTATCGAAATACCCATGGATATTTCGTATTTAATTCTCAAGTATATTGTTCGGACTGAAAGTTTAACTCAATACGTCTTTAATAAAAGTTAATAACAGATTTTTTAAAATTATTACGATACGTATACAATGGATGAAGGTTATTAAACCGCTGAATTCTTTATTTGTGATTAAATTTTGTTTCTTAAGAATGCCCTATAAGAGTTTAAATGTTTGCATATCAACTGGTAAAAACCAATGAAAAGAAATAATTTGCTCGATTCCAGATGTTTCGAAGGTTGATACAACTATATTGTGATTGGATTAGAATACTGATTCTGTGCAAATGTCAAATGGTGCTCTTAAGTGATTAGCCAGGTGAAATATATTAAGAACAATGTTTTTAAAAGTTTCTTGTGTAAAACAATGACAGTGAGTGATTTGGGGGCAATATTTAAATTTAAATTTATAACTGGTTACCGATCTATTGTTTCCTTTTTAAAATTGAAATCATCATTAAGCAGAAACAATTTTTTTATTGAAAAGTTAAGGTAATTATTCGAAATCGATCCGTTTATTAATCGAAATGAGATGCACTAATTTTTTGTACAGACTAAATCCTTTCGAAGCAATTGATCCATACATATAATATCATATAGCAGTTTTAACTTTTCTTTGGTATATTCTGTGCTTTGTTCATTTATGTTTTACAGCACAGTATTTGATATAAAACTCAATAGAAATAACATTTGTCTACTAAGCTTAGCTTTTTAAATACATTATTTGATCCCTCGTTGATATTTATAAGTACGTAATCCATTGCAAGAAAAAAAGATTTATTTCTCTTCACATATAGAAGATGATGAGCTAAAGTACAGAGAAATTTCAAACGCGTTTTTAAGTTAAAGAATAATTGTTATAAAATTATTAATAAACATTTACGTTTGACATTTGTAAATATGTTTAGGGAAAAAATGAATTAGTTTTATTTTTCGTCGTACGAAATATATTTCTATCCGATATAAATACCTTATACTAATTCATATACCATACATTACATACTGTTCATCTCTGATATCTCAATAGTTTGATATTATACAAATCACTTTATCTTCATTCAAGGGCAAATTGTTGTCCTAGATAAAGTCCAGGTCAATACTAAAAATGCTGAAAATGGTGCTAACAATGCATGCTACTCTTATACCCGATCATATATTTCAGAATTTTAAATCTATATTAACTTAAATGAAGATTTCTTTAGCTTTGGAAATTTCTCTGTAATATTAATAAAATAAGAAACCAACTTTTTAAGCATTTATTTGATAGTTCCCTAAGCATTTAAAAATCTGTTCTGTTCAACAATATATTAATTAAAATTTAGACGTTAAAAAAGTAGCACATTATCTTTGTTTTGTGTTAAAATTCTGTACGTTATTTTTTATTCTCTTTGAATGTTTTTTTAATACAAATTTAGTTAAAACAATTTTGATTCAGAAATATTTTTAAGCATTCCAGAAATAATTTTAGTTTGTTCAAAATGCTTGACCTTCTAGTCATGTCTGTTTGAAGTTACACTGAACGTGTCAACATAACTATCCTTTAGTTTTATTAAACTCTTCATGTCTTTAAACTTGTGTTCATGAAAAAAAGGGGTTTTTTTATTAAATTCATAACAAAATTTTAATTACCAAGGAATTTCTGATAAGAAAATAAATATGCTGAATTTAAAATTTGTATGAAAATGATCCCTTAGGATTTATATATAAATATATGTAGTTTACAGGTGTGCTTATGAAATTTATATATCTGCAATTAATATAGTTTCTTTAATTTTTTTTATTATTGTTTGCTGACTTGAGTAAAAAAAAATAACTTAAGAAACTAATAAATGGTTATAAAAACATAAATCAAAATAAAATAGGGTATTTTAATCAAAATTATTCGATAAATAATGCACTAACTAATTTTCTTTAAATTTCTATGTTTCTTCAACATGCAGAAGTATGAAAATATCAAAACATACCTCTCTTCAATATTTTTGCCTTTTCTCTAAATTTATCCTCACATTTTCTAAGATATTAAATATAAGTTTCCATTCATTACGGCAACAGAAAATTTAAATTTTGAATTAACTATTTAATTATTTTATTTATTTATTTTGTTGTAAACTTTTTTATCTGTGCTTTTGCCTCAGAAAAGTTTGTTTTGAAACTTCATTCTCATACAAGCAGTTCAATTAAAATTTTCTTAACAAATTATTTACTCTTGCAAAACCCTTAATGGACAATTTTACACGTCTTTTTCATAGCCAGTAGAAGTGCAAATTTTAATACTTACTGAAATGGAATTGTTAATAAAATTTGCTCTGTCACAAATTTGAATATGGAAAACTTTTGCAAAAATTAATTAAACTTCCCATTTTGTTACCTGACTGTTATTTAATACATGAAGTGTGTCGAGACGTAATTTTCTGCAGCTTCTCCATTTCAACGAAGTACTAATTTCTTTTTTAAGTACGTACTCTTAAATATGTGTGTGTGCGTGGACTGGAGAATTTTATATACCATTCGTATATTGTACAGATAAAGGATTTCTGTTTTTCTCATGAATGTAAGATATACAATCTAGTTGTTACAGCATTCATACATAAATTTCATTACTATGATGAATTTTCATAAAATGATACCAGCATGCTCATTTTAAACCCATTTTTGAATAAAATTATTAACAATATAAATGCCTTGTTTTGTTTTTTGGACTTTACTTACAGAATCCTATGCATTCACACTCGACAATATTTAAAACACGTCTTCTAACCGAATAGGATCAAATAGCATAAACCTACATACCTAAAAGCGTACAGCGTGCACTTTTGACACAAAAAATAATATCGAAATTTAAGGATGCTTCGGGTATCAAAATGACAACTTCAAACACACAAAAAACAAGTAATGTATAAAAAAATTAAGTCAATTCCTACTTAGGAACAATAAAGAAAAATTTTATTTTATAGTTACTTTTTATCAAAAAAGTAATATAAATATGTATATGCATATTACAGAATCACAGTATTAAGTGGTAACTAATTTCTGTTAATTATCATTAAAGTGTTGTATTGTCATCCAAAACAATCGTGTATATAAAATTTCAGTTCAACTGAATGCTTTAAAACGTTTGTTGTTTTGAGCCAAGTCGCTAAAAGTGAAGCCAACGTGACTGTATCTATAATTCTTTAAATAATTAGTTCCAGTCAATTAATTCGAATTAAATTATCGTATCGTCACCCAAAACAATCGTGCATAGAAAATTTCAGCTCCAATGAGTGCTTTAAAATTAAAATGTGAGGGTTTTAATCAATTTTAAAAGTCTTAATAGCTAATTAAATTAAGGCAAAAAAAACCAATAAATATTATATAGAGATGTATTATGTTTGTTAAGTCATTAAAATAAAAAAATTTAAAGAAGCTAATAGTTTAAGAGTTTTGACACAAGTCGTCAAAAATGATGCTAACGTGGCTGTATTTGCAATTCTTTCAATAATTAGTTTTAATCAATTAATATTTATTAATTAAAAATAAATTACCGTATTTTCGTCCAAAATAATCATGTATATAAGATTTCAGCTCCATTAAGTGCTTTAAAATGTATTTTATTAACTACTGAAAATTTGAACAAAATAAATAAATATATAGAGTGTGAGCTAATAGTAGGAATTGAAAAAGAGATGAATATTAAAAAATTATAAGTCGGAATGCTGTTTTATTTACAAGAATTGATACTTCTAATGAACTTATAGGATTGTAGCTCTAGAGAAATAGTATATTTTAAAAGTCTGGGGTAATAGCTCGAATAAATGACCTTAAAATGTAAGAGCATTACACACGTACATTTCAGGTTCCTTCGTGAAAAAAATGGGGGTGCGTGTTTACGGCGAATGTTCCTAAAAATAAAACAAAATGCTGCTTGAAAGTATTAAAAAAAGGTGCTTGCGTCCCACAATAAATATATAGAGAGTGTGAGCTAATAGTAGGAATTGAAAAAGAGATGAATATTAAAAAATTATAAGTCGGAATGCTGTTTTATTTACAAGAATTGATACTTCTAATGAACTTATAGGATTGTAGCTCTAGAGAAATAGTATATTTTAAAAGCCTGGGGTAATAGCTCGAATAAATGACCTTAAAATGTAAGAGCATTACACACGTACATTTCAGGTTCCTTCGTGAAAAAAATGGGGGTGCGTGTTTACGGCGAATGTTCCTAAAAATAAAACAAAATGCTGCTTGAAAGTATTAAAAGGTGCTTGCGTCCCACAATAAATATATAGAGAGTGTGAGCTAATAGTAGGAATTGAAAAAGAGATGAATATTAAAAAATTATAAGTCGGAATGCTGTTTTATTTACAAGAATTGATACTTCTAATGAACTTATAGGATTGTAGCTCTAGAGAAATAGTATATTTTAAAAGCCTGGGGTAATAGCTCGAATAAATGACCTTAAAATGTAAGAGTATTACACACGTACATTTCAGGTTCCTTCGTGAAAAAAATGGGGGTGCGTGTTTACGGCGAATGTTCCTAAAAATAAAACAAAATGCTGCTTGAAAGTATTAAAAAAAGGTGCTTGCGTCCCACACCAGATTTTATGGTAAACATTAATTAAAAGAATATTCAACACTAAGCATCGATTTTCATAAATTATGATTGATGGTGTTGGCAAACTCGTGCACGGCATTGTTTCTGTCAAATCTCGTTTTCGTGTCATGTGCCACTTGAGACCAGTCGTATAAGAGGGCTGCGGTACGTTAATTTTGTCAACACTTAGAGCTCATCTCGTTGGAGTAAAGTGGAAGTTTAGAAAAAGTGGGGTGTCAAATAAGGCATCGTCCTCTACTTAAATGTGGTTTAAAATTACAAGGCCCATCTTAAATAGCCATCATGTTGCTTTAGAGTACGACACTAATAAACAATTAATTTCTTTCTAGTGTTGCATAAACGCAACACCAAGTTTAACACTTCACATAATGCATATTAAAACGAAATTATAATATAAAACTTGTCATTTATGTGTTAAAAGGACTTACAAACTTTCTGCCTGTGTGTTTATGTTTCACAAAGTCTTTCGCTTCGTGCTAAAAAGAAAGATTGTAAACACATTTTATTTAATAATTGTTTTCAAGTGTCAAAATATATTTAGCTCGAGTTTTATGCACATATTACTAAACTCTTTATACGTAGGATACACGAAGATACTTTTTTTCCTTTGAACATATTAGACCTATGACACAACAGTAAATGATTTATACATCCGTTACACAGATGCTGTAGTTTTGTTTTTTTAGTTCATTCTATGACATATCATAACCCGTGCAGTCAAAAATTATAAATAAGAGATTATTGTATATTGATTGCTATTAACATGTTCTGCTGTCTAAAAGCTTTGTAAGCTTAAGTTTTTTTTTATGATTTGATATTATAAGGCCATCTTATTAGCTTTATAAAAATACCAAGTTTTTTGTTTTCCATTCACTAGAACAAAAACTACAAGGGTTTTTAGTAAAAGCAGATGCTATAACTTTTCATCAGATGTCAAACTTTAAAATGCATTTTACTCGAAATGTGTTTTTTTTTCCGAAAAACTCAAACGGTCACAAAATTTGCTCAAAATTTTTTTAAAATAATTTGCTGAAATTTTTTGTATATGTTCTGTACAACAGCAGAAGGGTTTTAACATTCCGATTTATCAATTACTGCTTTATTACAAAATTTACAGTTCTTTATGTGAATATGATCACTTTTTAAAGCAATTTCATATAACAACCAAGGTAAAGTGCTCTAGTTTTTGTAAAAATTAAAATATCTCTTATACTGAAGGTCATTTCAAAAAGGAATAGCAAAGCAATACAACAAACTTGAAAAATTGAGAATTTGTTCATTTACTATTTGTAAAGAGCGGGGTCCGTTTATGTAATTTTTTGCAATTGTTACCTATTTTTTCCGCATTTTAGTAGCAACAATTTATTTTTTTCTTCTTAATTTTACTCTTTTTCTCTTAAAATGCACTAAATAAATCTAAAAAACACAAATTGCAAGTGATCAGTCTAGTTAAAAATATCATTCAATCACATGTATCAGATTATTTTATGTCTATTGAAAAATGATGAACCACCAACTTGAGAGAAAATCTTCAACCTTTGATGCCCCAGTAGAAATAAATTTCCCGAAGCAATCAATGATGGAGGGCAAAACTGGCCGTTTTATAATCTGAGTTTCAGAATTACTAAATTGGTCCTTCATGGCCAAGGCTTAGCTTCTATATTGTGCCGCAAATGAAATAATCAACTTTTCAGAGTAATAATAGTCACTGCTCTAATAAAATGCTACATGTTAGGATATTGGAATCTTCGAAATTCCACTTTTCGTGCAAGAATATTAAGATAAATAAAACTTAACAGATTTCTTCTGAATATGACTAACCGAAAAAAATGTTATTTTCGGATGTAAAAGGACCGATAAATCTAGAGGTTACCACAGGAAATTTTTCAATAAAATAGTGCATTCACAAAATAAGTACAATTAACGTAAATGTTATATACATAGTGACTTCATTAATAGGTTGCCTCAAATTTATTCCCGAGAACGAAAGGATGCTTAGTTCTATGAATATAGTAAAGATAAAGCTATTGGAATGGACTCCCCCCTTGAAAAATCCCTGTGTGCGCTACTGTTAATCTCAAATAGGCAAAAAACAAGCAAACCGCTTTTATGTATTTTTTCTGTTTTCATGCATTCCCCTGTACGCATCACTTCTTGCAAACATCTGTGAAAGACATTTAGAAGATCCGCTAAAAATTTGAATGGAATTGTAAATTATGTGCAAAGCGCCGGTTGAAATTAGTTTTAGGTACTTAATTGAAAATACCTATTTGTAGTACCTTTTTGAATACCTATAAATAGGGGGAGTTATTGATAAATATGTCACATTATATTTAAAATTTAACTTCATTCTATCATTTTTAGCATTAGTTCAAATTTGACAACTTTTCATTTTGAAAATTTAACTTTTTCAATATTTGTAAGCTCTAATATTTGACAAGACATTTGATTTCAATGATTAAATATTCTGACCATTCGATAAAATCGGGAACAATTATTTCTCAAATGAAACTAATTTCGAAATTTATAAATACTGACCTCGAATATACTCATTAACATTTTCGAGTCTCAATATGTAAAAGTATAAAATATTTTCTATAAAAAGAACCCATTTTTTTAATCATGATTTCAGTTGGTAAGAATTGATGGAGGATCCGAGTGTGGTACAGAAACACAACGTCATGTACGAGGTCGCTGTACCACTTAGACACGTGCCCAGGGCTCAAAAGATTTATGCACCCCCCCAAAAAAAATGGAGGACGAAAAAAGAGAAAAAATGAAAATTACAGTGAAGGAACCACACACCACCTAGCGAATCATGTATGCATTGTGTTTGTGTGTGAGAGCAGAACTAGAGAAAAGATCTACTATGGAAAATAAAAAGCTTTGCAGTTTTATGTTGCTATGCACTCAAAATGATATTACAACGTAAATTGATTACAATGATATCATTAATGATTTTGCAATGATCAAAGCACGAAGAAAACCTTTAGTGTACACGTACAATGACAGTGACTCAACAAACGATTAGGATAATTAGAGTAATAGATAGTAAAGCGATAAGGGATGATAATTAACAAGTAGTTAGTAGTTCATACAATAATGTATACTTTATGCCGTGATTGCTAACGATTTCCTTAATTTAATGTATTAATTCCCAAAAGGGTGGTTGGTTCGTGATGCCGTAAAGTAAGAAATGAACAAGAGTGCCCAAAACATGCCACTATCCTTTCCGTATGCTGCCAGTTGCCAGCTCGGGACACGGGGGTTCGTAGTTGGTGGATAATGGAAAGATTGTTCACAAAAAGCAAAAAGAAAGAAAGGAAAAAGAGTAAGAGAGGGAAAATCCCTCTCGAACCAAAACTGGCAAGGTAAGAACTAAAAGAGGAGGCACACTAGAAATAGTGCAGGAAGACGTAACAATTTGAAGTGCCTAGGTGCCCGGAAGGTTAAAATCGGCAATGCCGTGTACCCAAATTATCAACAAGGCACTGCACAAGCTTTTGGAACCGAAAAGCCAAAACAAATCTGCACCGGCAACACTATCATAATTCTGATCTGCTTTAGAGGCAGCATGGCTATATGAAAATTTATTAAGAGAGACACAGTGGCGTACACAAGGAGAGGGAGGGGGTTACGGACTCCCCCAAAGCCCTTGATATTTTTTCCGATTGATTATTATTCTATGTATATAGTACGTAAAATTTAATTACGTGTTTATTTTTAATGATTAATTTTGTTAATTAATTATAAAATAATTAGTTTTTTACTGTGTTTTGTTCCCGAAAATCAACAAAATCAAAAGGAGCATGTTACAAGAATGGTGAACTTTCGACCCCGGTCCCCCCGTTGAAAAATTCCTGTGTGCGCTACTGGAGAGACAACTTGTTGAGTCAATTCCAGATCGAATTTCTGCAATTTGTGGACAAACAATGAATTTACACGATATTAGAATATATTCCCTAACTTTTTGCGTAGAAGAGTGAGCTTTAAGCAGAATGAATGACATATACTCATTCTCAAAACATAATTCTAATGAACTTTTTTTTTCAAGAATAATATTAAATATGACCCTGTTAAATGTTTCTGTTGAGTAATTTATTCCAGTCTTGGTTGATAATATCGCCTATGTTTCTACTGCAGACAATTCAGAAAAGCGGTCACCTATTCATGGCCCGGTATAACCAGTAAGTACCTGAAATAGAGCTAAACTTGATGAAATATTACCATAAACAGAGTTCTGGGAAGAACACAACATTTAGAACACAATTTTAGCGATCTGAAAAGGGCACTAATTAGCATCACAACTCGTTTTTCTGTATTTATTTTCTATTCAGTACAATGATAATAATTTACCAAGATACGGATGACATAAAAAGTGGACAAAATATAATTTACAAAAACAATTAAAAATTATCTATATAAAAAAACTGAGCTAATTTAGCTTAAAAGATAACCAGAAAAAGGCATTAATTGAAATCAAACAGAGACTGAAATATAAAATAAGCTTAATGTTGATCAAATTATCATCAACAGTTTGAAGACGGAGAAGGAAATTCATATATATATATATTAATACTAATTTTTAAGTTAAAAAAATATCTAAAATGCGTAAATCATACTAAAATATGATTGCTGAAAAACATAAAATTGGCTTAATTGTTATTGATCTATATCAAAAGTGTAAAAACAGAACGAATTAATAGCTCATTTATATATAATTATTTTTAATACATTAGGGTATATCCGACTACGTTTGGAACCATTATTTTCTTTTGAAAAAGAGCATAAATGGATAATTTTCATGATATTTAGTATCACTTAGATTAGAATACATGTATAAAATTGTTTTAAGGACATTTTGACAAAAAAATTATTTAATACAATATTTTGGAAAAAAATTAAATTAAAATAACCTTTTTTCAAAATGTTCTCCTTTTACAAAAAATGCTTCTAAAATAATAATATTGTGCTTATATAAAGTAAAGACTTCTCTGGAGAGTCTGAACTATTTTTTTTTTTGAAAAATTCACATTATTTTCAGAGTTACCACCAATTGAAATAATTATCGGCGTTTTTTTCTTAAAATTTCCCCCTCTGTTGTCGTTCAACATGGATAAACCCACTTCTATGATATATATTTCACAAATTCTAGTTGAGCCTTTGTACAGAGGTCTGAGCTATATACAGGCAAAATATTATAATCGAAGCATTTTTCATAAAAGGAGAATGTTTTGAAAATTGGTTATTCTATGTTCCATTTTTTTGTCAAAATATTTTACTTAAATAATTTTTTATTATAATAATATTCTTAAAACAATTTTACATGCATTTTCTAATCTAAGTGATACTAAATACCAAAACTATTATCCATTTATACGCTTTTGCAAAATCACGGTTCCGAACGTAGTCGGATACTTTAACCTATTTACATTTTTTTTGTTGCGTAATTTTTCATGTAATTGTATTGTTTAGTACGTAAGTAACTAAATTTGTATTAATTTTGTAGATATAATTAATATGTTTACTGTTTACAATGAAACGTACTTTTTATTTAGTTTCATAACATAAGAGTGTTCTAAAAAACAACTGCAAATCGTTATTCTGGAAAGACTGACATTTATTTATAAAGGAGGAACTTTGGATCCGGTTACGGAAGTTTTAAATTACAAAGCTGTTTTTCTTTTCTTTGTTCAAGTCCATTTTCTGAATTTAATGTGCAAAGGAACACATATTTCTTATTAATTCCTTTTATTTTCCTCTTGTGTTTCTTCAATCTTCGTTCTGCTACCAAATTCCAATAGATACGCGACCGTGAAAAAACTAGAAATAATTTTTCCTGACTCACAGTTTATATTCCAGTTCCGAGTAAGTACAAACCGTAATTGAAAATTTCCTAGAAGCCAGTCAAGTGAAAGAGTTTCGGACCACATTTCTCTGACACTTCTCACTCAAAAGGACAACAAATGGGTAGGAACAGGATCACATTTTTTAATCGGATTACTGCCTTTTCTGAGCTATCCTTACTGATGTGGAACAAATTTCGAAATAAGGAAGGGGAAAAAATGTTTTCGAAACAAAGCAAAAAATAATAATAATAAAGATCAGACATGCGCAGTACGTATTAGAACTTTCATTTTAAGCATCCGTTCTTTTTTTTCCTCTCCCAGATTTCAGACTTTTTTTATTTTGTTTACCTCCGAGTTTTCACGCTGCGGGCCATTACTTTCCGGAGCTTTTTCGATAGGATGATTCTGTTTGTGACAGCTAGTGGTGATTTGGTACTGATAACAGCTCGCCGGCGTTAAACAATGTACCCTGCTCAGAGGGGAAGTTTTGCACCAATTTTGTTGGAAGTATGTTGCGTGAGACAGTATTTCCCATCCCTCGCATATACAGGCACGTCAGAAACAAATTTGAATCATATTTGAAGGGATGAAATATCTCCCTATCATATGCAGGATTCCTTGCGTTATGTCGCTGTTTATTTCATTTTTTATCTACGTGTTCCAGAAAGCTTTCTCGACAAATCATGAATCTCATGGAGATATTGAAATTCTCATTGCTTATTTGCCTATCTTAAGAATGAAGGTACAACATTCGTGCTCAAGATTCTGAATAGAAATATAGGAAAGGAAAAACTGAAGGTGAAATGGTATTTTTTTTTAATCGTGGAAAGAGGAATTCTCTTGGTATTTTGAAATTTTTCTTATGCGAAAAGAAATATTATTTCTTTTATCGTTCTTATATAGAGGTTCTTTCCGTGGGTGAGTTAGATATTTATGACAGAAAATAAAGAAGGGAGATAAATGCAGAGAAGATGTAACTTAAAATTATGAATAGAGTTTTTCTTATTTTAAACAATATAGAATTATTTCAAAAGTAAAATTTTTTGAAAAAAATGTAATACTACTCAGTTTTAGGCAATAAAATGAAATAAAGCTTAACCATTTTAAAACATTTGTTGAATGTTTGATACTAAAAAAGACAACAGAAAAAAATTATTAGATTATTTTTTAAAAACTCAATAAATGTTTTGTTTTTCAAAAAACGTATTTTGTATTAAATTTCATTAAGATTTTGTTTCTTTGACTTTTATTAAAAACATGCATATGTACTTTTCTATGAAAATGAAACATTTTCTAATAAACATAATTTTGTTAAATATATATGTATATTTATTTGCAATATCATTTTACACGAAATTCTTTTAACACGAAAAATAATCCCGTCCCTTCAATTTCGTGTTAACCGATTTTCATTGTATATGTTTTTTACATGTTTCTTGTAATAAAAATACTGCATCATAAGAATTAATGCTATACTTGATAACTATGCTTATAAATTGACGTTTTATTTTGAAGGTTTCGTCTCGCTTTCAAAACTATTAATAAAAAAAATGAAAAGTTTTAAAATATTAAGCATAAAAAATGCACTTATGTAGCTTTTATTGTAGTTTATTGAAAAAAAATATTAACTCTAGCTACTACATAAAGTTTTAGATCAAAATAGTTTTTACAAATAATGTTTTTATAGCGTTTTATTTATTACTATAACAGTAATTTATTGATTAATGAAACTTGTGATATAACATCGATTAAAAAACCGTTCTTAAGTAAACTTAAAAATTAAATTAAATTTGTTAGAGTGGAACCCAACACGCAATCTTGTTTAAGATTTATTGTACTTATAAGGCATTCTCTATTTTTTATTTCCGTTCTAAACGCATTTTGTTTTCCAAGAAACGACGTTATACCTTTAGACTCGAGTAAAAACAAAACAAAATTAACCACTTTCTTCCCTTCAAAATGAACGCTTTCGCTACCAGCTGTAATCTTATTAATTCCAAGAAAGGTTAGAAAAAAACCTAATCCATTTATTCACTAATTTGAAAGTGTACATGGATATAATAAAAAATATTTTTTTTTTTTACCTTGCTAGTTTTTTGCACATATTATCTACAGAAGTAAAGGCAAATAAAAAGGAAGAAAAACGAAAAGATGGAAATAAAGGATCTAAAATTCTTCATTCTTTATGTGGTGATTTGTTTCGCCTTTTTTCTTCTCTTTCTTCTTATTTCAAAGACTAAACCACTTTAAGTTAGGTGAATTTGAGTGGAAAGCACTTGTTTTAAAATAAATAAAATAAATTTCTTCTTAATTTAATCCAGACACGACGAAAGGGGAAATGAAAAAAAGCGCAAGTTTTTAAAAAGGCTGTTGAAGAGCATGTACCCCATATTCTTTTTAAATGAAAATGGAAACTAAATTTCATTTTTTATTTTGAAATTATACGTTGAACAGAAATTATAAAAAAATATCTGTTGAATACGTTCTCCTATACCTATTCATGCATAGACAAAAAATAATTATACATATACTGTCATCCTTATAAAAATAAAATTAGTTGTTTTTTTGATATTTTTATGGTAGATTTTTAGATACCTTCAATCGAAGCTTGTAAAGGGTGTTTTTTAGAGGTATAGAACTTTAAATTGCAATAAAACAACGATGTATTATTCGATTGACATGAATTTCTTTTTATTCGAAAGATAATCTTGAGGCATTACATTTTAAATATGATTTCTGGCATAGAACTGCCACGGCTGGCTCGGATGTAGTCCAATCTGGACGTCCAATTTTCGATGACTTTTTCCAACATTTGTGGCCGTATATCGGCAATAACACGGCGAATGTTGTCTTCCAAATGGTCGAGCGTTTGTGGCTCATCCGCATAGACCAATGACTTTACATAGCCCCACAGAAAATAGTCTAGCAGTGTTAAATCACAAGATCTTGGAGGCCAATTCACAGGCCCAAAACGTGAAATTGGGCGGTCACCAAAATCGATTGTGGCACGAGCTGTGTGACATGTTGCGCCGTCTTGTTGGAACCACAGCTCCTGGACATCATGGTTGCTCAATTCAGGAATGAAAAGTTAGTAATTATGGCTCTATACCGATCACAATTGACTGTAACGTTGTGGCCTTCATCGTTTTTGAAGGAAGGATTCCACCAGCCCATAAAGAGCACCAAACAGTCAGTTTTTCTGGATGTAACGGTGTTTCGACATACACTTGTGGATTAGCTTCACTCCAAATGCGGCAGTTTTGTTTGTTGACGTAGCCATTCAACCAGAAGTGCGCTTCATCGCTAAACAAAATTCGATTATGAAAATCGGGAACAACGGCAATCTCGTTTTGGGCCCATTCGACGAATCTACGCCTTGCTTGCTGATCGTTTTGATGAATTGCCAAACCAAACTGAGAATAAATCACTTGACAGCTGTTAAATTGGTCGCCATCTTGGAAAGTAATGCCAACTTAAACTTCTATACCTGGAAAAAAAACATTCTTTACATAAACTAATGTTCAAATATTTCTTGATAAATTTTATTGAAATTTTTTCCATTTTTTTAATGTTTGCAATTTTTTTTTTCTTACTCGGGTTTTGTAGTCTAATGGTTAAGATAAAACATTTCTTATATTTGCCTATATACAAGTAAAATAACAAATTCTACTAAAGATTAGTTCCTATAATATTGAATAACTTCAAAAGAGCATAAAATGATGACAGATGATGACATAAAATGATGAGAGAAAATGATGAAATGATCTTAAGGTATAGGCCAGGGCCTTGGACTCATAAAGGGCCTTCTCTCATTCTCGACCCGACCTTAATAACATCATGATCCGAATAATCTTAATCGTCAATGTTAAATTCTTGGATATATTCTCCAAAAATGCGTAATTTCGAACCATATGCCAGCTAACAACACTGCATTTTTAAGTCATGTCTGTCGTTCATGTCAAGGCATATCACTATACACCCTCATTTAAATGAAAGCTGACCTTCAGTCAAATCGGTTTGTGTGGTTTTTGAGTCACACACATTTATTTGTTCTTAATTATTATTTGTGTTAGTATTTGACAACGTGTTCTATATGCTGTCAAATTAAAAGGATCATAAGTTTTTTCTAATTTTGCGTAGGGCCCAGGGTTCCAAAAATTCTTAAGACGTTACTGAGTGGTTATCTCAACTAGGTGTCATCCTTTTCATCTGACCACGGATCAAAATTACAAGAACCAATAGCTGTTGTGGGTTTTATACATGAAAGCTAATAAAGTCTGTGATTTAGAGGATTAATATATTTGGTTAAGGTTAAAACAAACCAAATTCTATCTTTGTTCTTTACATTGTGTCGAAATTGTGTCAAAAGCAGAAAGGTTTGATATAAATAATATATTATTTGATAGTGTGTTTTCAGTAAAATAATTGTAATCCTTTAGTATAATATAACATAATTTCTATATAATATTTATTATAATCTAATATATACATATCTAGTCTAAATTCACTACAAATGAGAGATGAACATTTGTCAATCAAGACCAAAAATACAGAGGTAGTAAGAAAACCATACGTTGAAGGATATATGAGTAAGTGAAATTTAAAAAATGGATGCTGTAATGATATAAACATTACTGACTTAGAAGAGCTTATATATAAAACAAGGAGTTGAACATGTTATGTGGCCAGCCAACCTTTCCCCTTTATGTTAATAATACTGAGCAAAAACCTATTGAAAGTAATGGATTAAATGTCTAAATCCATTAAAAGATAGAGGTAAATTATACCTAAAAATTGCATTTAAAAAAGCAGAGCCCGGGCTAAATCTGAGTACAATAAATAAGTTATTACTAGATTCTGAGCCCAAATGCTAATTCAAAGCATGGGAATGTCTGAATTGTAGCACTTAACATAAGTATGAAAATAATAGAAATAAAAATTAAAAGGAGAGTTTACAAACTACTATAACTTTAGTAACACTAGAGTTATGTATGGATTAAAAAATAATAAGTAGTTTTGTCTAATATTTGAATAAGGAGGTAATTATAACTAGGAAAAATGATAAATTTATAGTAATAAACTATTATTCTAAGGAATTTTAATCCTTACTAGTTAGAATTTCTTTATTTAAATGACTATTAATAAAATTAATTGGGTATTTCTGATTTAAGCAATATTTAGTAAAATGTTTATAGTTATTTACTTTTTCTGATTTTTTTAAACCAGACATTTATTGCGTTTTAGAAAATAATTCATAACAATATTTCTGAATATAGAATTATTCTGGACTATATATATATATATATATATATATATATATATATATATATATATATATATATATATATAGTCTAATTCTCGACACACAAACAAGAGATAAACAGCCATCAATCACATTCGAAAAACACATAGACAGTAGGAAAATCACACAATGAAGGACACATGAGCAACAGAGATTAAAAAATATAAAATGAATGCTGCAGTATTTTAAACATTGCTGACTTAGGACAGCTAAAAGTGAAAAAATTCTAGAACCTACAATGCTAAAGAAGCTGCAGTTCACAAGACACAACAGGTGTAGATACAAAAAAGTCTTTGGACTAAACTGGAGACCTATTGTGATTTCTAAAGCTGTCGCAGAATTAGGCCAGTGATTTAGGGTTAGCTATGTTTTATGGATCCAATCTTACCCGCACAGCAGATATTTTCGATATAATAGAAAAAATTAGAAAAAAAATAGAGCCATGTTGCAAAAGTTAAGCCAATTTCTAACACGTGGATGATGAACCCGACAATATAGTAAAATGAAATTATGAAAAGAGAACAATAATGAATCTCTCAAGAAGAGGAATCATAAAAAAAATTTCTATAGAAAAAATTAGGATTAAAACTTACATGTAAAAATAAAAACCTTGGACACCTAAAATCAACCTTCTGCGCTAAGATCTAACGTGAAATGACGTAAAGGATTGGAACATCAACACAAAAAGGAAAAACCGTGGTGCCACCTGGATAGTTATTTTGAAATTAAACTAACCACTAAGATATTTTTAAATAAACTAAACATAAGAAATTTTAAATGGAATAATGAACAATGTTAAGAATAGATAATATCAAATAGAAATACATTTAAAAGTAAATTTACTTGAATATTTATATGCTAGATAGTTATATTGCAATTAAAATAAGCGCTTAAGATATTTTAAAATATTTAAAAAAATAAACTAAACAGAAGAAATTTTAAATAAAATATTGAACTAAGATAAAAATAGATTTAATTTAAAATAGATTTAAATATATTTAAAAGGTAAGTTTTGAAATATATTTCAAAGGTAAATTTTGAAATATATTTAAAAATAAATTCACTTGGATAGTTGTATTCTAAACAATTATTGCAAAATTTCGCAAAATTACTATGTTTTAATAAGTTATCAGTAATTAAATCATTTTTTCTTTTTATAAAATTTAAGATAATATTTCTAAATATATCGATAGGTGTAAGTTACTTCCACAGAAAGGCTTTTTATAATGTTAAAATCAAATGAGTCTCTCTTATCAAAAATATTACTTAATAGCAAATTATTCTTAACGTTTAATTGAAGGTACCAAAAGTTAGCTGGCTCATTATTATAATTAGTTTTTAATAATTTTAAATAGTGGGGATAATAATTAAAGCTAGGAACAAATCTACTATATTACTAAATATAATTAAGTCATCTATGTATCTAAAAAGTAACAAGATTCATAAATAATACTTTCATTTTCATAAAAATGCAAGTAAATATTTGCTAAGAAGTTGCTGGCTGTTCCTCCTTGTGGTAAACTTTTAATTTGCTGATATACAAATAACTAAAAACCTAAGTATAACTAGTTAAGATGGTAGGAAATATTAGCCACAGTAGTAAAATAGCAAACTACTGGTCTTAGAAGCTAATATTGCAGGTTTAAACAAAGTCTTAGGGCTAGCCAACCTTCACCTCTATTTTGCCTATACTACTGAGCCATGGGAAAAAGAAGAAATAATATTAGGAGAAATTTAAATATTGTAATTAAAATACACTATAATCTTAAAATATAACGATAAAATTAGGGACTATTAGTATTTACTAGTATAAATATAAAGTCGATGCGACAAAGTAGATGATAAGACTTACTTCATGATTACAGGAACAAATTATATTTCCCACAAGATACAAAAGGAAAATTGTATACCGTATACATTAAAATTAGTGAACTATGAAAAAATAATTTTAAGACAATATAAATACATTTAAAAAACCTTAAATGTTGATATAAAGTTTTATATATATAGAAAAAAAATCACAAACATACACAAGAATGTTTAAATAAAATATATTATTCATATAATAAACATGGGTAAACATAACAATATATTTATATATATTATTATGTCAACAAAAGTAATTTTAACAAAAAGTATAAATTATTTTATTTTTTTAATTGTATATAATTAATTCTGAATATTATTCTGTACTTAATACGTAAATCATGATACCGTATATTCTGGCATACTATGCTCCCCTATATTTTCAAATCGTATTTTTTAATTTTAAGGTGTATACGCCATATAACTGGCACCCTTTTTTATGATGAAACCCAAAATGTGTACGTGGAATGCTGTTATCTTTTGACAAACATGATTCACATAAATACAACAGGTCACGAAATATTTCCCTTCACACTGTAGTGCTATTCTACTTAACGGACAGTAAAACATTACAACCCATAGGTATTTTAAGAGAAAACCGATGCCGAAATCAAATTTCTCTAAAGGTGTTTTCATTCATGTGCACTAGAAGGACGGATAGACAAAAACGGCGTAAAATTGTGGATACAAATGTTTGGCAAAAGCGTATTGGTGTTTTAAAAAATCCAGAAAGCTTTTGAACATGTTCATACTCATCCAGAGTACAACACAGATTTGGCTGTTAATCCAGAATACCATTAGGTCCGTCCTTAGATGTGTCTATCAACAAGATATTCAGAGCAAATTTAAAAACGACAGTGGTACATGTGGATGTTAGAAGGTGAAAAAGCATTTACAAAAGGAGGTCGAATGCATATGTGCAAATTTAATTTTTATATCCCTTTAAGACCCGAATTATTTTTATCTTCAAATATTAAATTCTTATGGTTATTAATACTATATGAACGCCAATGACATTGGGAAAAGTAATAAAAAATTCCACTCCCTGAAATGTAGATAGTACCCGCACGATCGTGCGGGTTGAGCGTTATCTGTGAAACAGGTCACCTATAAAATATTACGATCAATACATTTTTGGCTGTAAGTTGACAGAAGAAACAATATCTTAATTCAACAAAAATTGTAACAAATAAGGAAATTATTGATTTATAATTAATTCTTTTTAGATTCATTATTTATTTACTGTAAAAATCTTTTGTTTTGTTTTTGAGAAGTTTGAGTAACCGTTGCATTTTTAACATGTTTTCGAACTGCTTTCATAATTTTCAAATCTGCACTTGCGAGATCTTGAAATGTCATCAACACATCAAAAATGGCTATACATGTCAAGCTTTTTATCCTGGAATGGCAAGCCATGGCATATACAGCAAGTGGATTACAACGCTTCGATATTTTTGCGAATACCTTTTGCGAATTTACCGTGGAATTACAACACTGTTATCCTCATGATCAGTTAAAATACTTTTGTTAGTAGGTGGAGAGGCTGATAACGCTTCAAATATCTCTAACTTAAATTTTAAGCGATCCATTTTGATTTTTGGAGGGATTTTATTTGATATTGCATCTTGTTTGCACATAAACCGAGCATTTGCAACAGATAAATCAATATAATGAATGTGTTCAAGTGACTTTTAAGGTAAAGAAAGATCCAAAAATTTCTTTCCATTTCAAATATGACCATGTGTTTCTTCATCGCTCTCACATGAAATAGATTCTCCTTTCAGTATACGCGATTCATAGGTTTTATTCTCAGCATTGTCATCATCCGAGAGATCACTAAGTTCTGATTTTAGTTCAATTTGATTTATTCATCAATTGAAAAATTACTTCTGTGAGAATTCTTCTCCTTTTAGACACCTGAAAAAGTTTTTGGTTAAAAGTTAACACAGTATTCCATGAAAAATAATAAATTGTATCAGAAAATTTTATTATTTAAAAATATATATTTTTAAACCACACACTATTCTAACTACCATCGGAAAAACTAGATTTTTTTGGACGGAGGGAAGAGATATGGATGTGTGTGTGCAGATATCTGTGGAGAGGATAAAAAAATGCCATACTCCTCAACAAATATATGAAAAAGAAAATTTACGAAACTGCAAAAAAAAAAAAAGAAAAAAGGGACTTATCCATGGCAACCCCCAAGAAAATTTGGTATTAATTATATAACTATATATTTCATTTTTATGTAGGCTTTTAACAAAACTATTGAAACAGAAATGAAAATTCGCATGTTAAGTACTTACCTTTACAGCTGCAGTGACTCAAGTAACGCCCAACACGCACGATCGTGCGGGTAACGAAATCCCGAGTCCTACAAGCCACATTAATGGAGTATAGTTAATATTTTATTCTATTTTACAATTACTTAAATATTAATACAAAAATTTTTATCCAAGCAATTAGAAATATATTGATACTTACGACAGATAAAAAGAAGACGTGTTTGCGTTGTATTTGAAAACAAAGCTAGATTTTCCAACTGAAAGTAAAACATGAACCACAACTATAGTCTTGATAAAAAGAAACATTTCACACTTTCTGCAATCCGGCTCAATCGTTAGATTTGCGATTTTCTTACATACGACTATTCCAGATGCAAAAACGTATAAGAATATCTAACCCGCATGATCGTGCGGGTCGGGTCTTACAAGGATATGCTGATTTTTTTTATTAAAATTTCAAAGTTATCACATTTTCATACCCGTCATATAGCACGCACTTGTAAAGTTTGATCATATTTTCGTATTAAAAGGGCACGTTTTATGTCAGGATATACGGCAATTTCGAATGAGTGATATTAATTTTTGAAAAAAAAATCATGATGAAATCTGTATTAAAAAACATGAATATGTTGTGAGTTAAATTTATATCGAAGTTTAATCCTTGAGACTGAAATTAAAATTTTGTTTCCCATCTTTTTCAAAAATTCTTTTATAAATTGTATTAAATCAATAAATTATCCAATGATTGTTGATAACTTTTTTAAAAATCATTTTATGTATTAATATAAATCTGTTGACAGATTTCAGTTTGGTCTAAAACAATTTTCTTCTAAAATCCAAAACTTTAAAATCTCTTATCTATCAATAATCATCCACCAATTTAAAGAAGTTTTTTTTTTCGAAATCCCCACAGCAAAATTTTGTCTGAAAAGTTCTTTATTTTCCGAAAACTGGAATTCAATATTTATACTCTTTTAGTTCCATCATTATTATGCAAAAAAGGCAAAATAAAAAATATTCATAAAGAAATAATCCTAACTGCTCTGAACCATCTACTTTTTAAAAGCTGTATAGCGACTTGCTCATCTAATCAGTCTCATGTCAACCCGATTCTACGATATGGGACATTGAACAGCAAAAGAGCATGGGAAATTTTTGCCGAGAAATTATGAAGAAGGAAAATGGAAATGAAATTGATGCTCTAATAGATGCTTAAAAAATAAGATCTTCTACGGGGAGAAGCTTGGAGAGAGGAATAAAATAAAGAATAAAAGCCTCACAAACGACGAAAAAGGGGAAGTTTGCAGATTAAAACCGCTTAGATGATAGGAGACA
>BMAU01015915.1:0-94922 GCA_019973935.1 Trichonephila clavipes
TTTAATGCGATTTTAGAGTTATGCGGTTTTTTTATGGCAAGAAAAAAAAAAAAATTTTTATTCATATTTAATTCTTTTTGGTGATTCCTTTTTTTTTTTTTTTCTGAAAACGAATAAGAATAACAACTCTACTATTACGCAATCAATACAAAAAATTTTTATTCATATTTAATTCTTTTTGGTGATTTACTTTTTCTGAAAACGAATAAGAATAACAACTACAACTCTACTATTACGCAATCAATACAACGAAAGAATTTCTCCTTTATATGCAAATTTATACCTTGAACTTTTTTCTTTTATTGACATGTTTTCTCTTGATTTGTTCTTAAAAACAAAAAAGACAAAAACAAAAATATCCCGCTAAAATTGCGTGTTTTTATGCTGCATTTTGCATTGCATTTTGTTTTTTTATGAAACTAATTAAAAAAGCTTGCATATTAGAAAACAAAACTTTGTGAAAAAAGGTTACTACCGAAAACCGGAAGATAAATTTACTCAAGTGAATTGTAAGTTTTTTTTTTTTGATTTTTTTTTTTAGTGCGTAATTGTACATTAAGTTTTCTCTATAATTTTTTAGTCCTCTTAAAGAAAATGTGTGACAATATTAAAAAACAAAAAAGAAGTGCAATTTCGCTAGAAACCAAAATTAAAATTCTCGATTGCTTGGCGAAAGGAGAAAGATCAACAGCAGTAGGTAAACGTTTTCATTTAGGCGAATCTACTATAAGAGCAATAAAAAAAAAATGAAGCGGCAATAAGAAAATCAGTCAGATCTGGTACAAATTTGAGTTCTAAAATTTCATCATATTCAAGAGACACTTTAATAGAAAAAACTGAAAAGGCTCTCGTAATTTGGATTGAAGATTTAACTCAAAAAGAATTCCGTTAGATGGACATTTAATCAAGATGAAAGCCCTTAAATTTTACAAGGAGTTAAAAGAATCAGAGCCATCTACATCTTCACGTGAAAGTAATCCACAATTCTCTGCCAGCACAGGGTGGTTAACTGGTTTTATAAAAAGACATTCTTTTCATAATCTAAAAATAAAAGGTGAGGTGGCTTCTGCAGATGAAGAAGCTGCTAGAAAATATCCTGAAAAGTTAGCTAAAATTATTAAAGATGGAGAATATTGCGCTCATCAAGTCTTCAATGCTGATGAAACAGGATTGTTTTGGAAAAAAATGCCAACCCGTACTTACATTGCAAAGTCCGAAAAAACTGCCAGTGGTTTTAAAGCTGCTAAAGATCGAGTTACTTTATTGCTGTGCAGCAATGCATCTGGCGATCGAATGTTAAAACCGCTGCTTGTAAATCGATCTTTAAAACCACGTGCATTAAAAGGAAAAGACTTAAATACACTGCCCGTACATTGGATGGCTAACAAGAAGGCCTGGGTAACAACGGCTATTTTCACTGAATGGTTCAATAAATGCTTCGTACCCGAAGTTGAAAATTATATGAATGAGATGGGTCTCGAATTTAAGATCTTATTAATTCTTGACAATGCGCCAGGTCATCCAATCTTAGAACATCCAAATATAAAGGTAGCTTTTTCCCTCCAAACACAACGAGCCTAATTCAACCATTAGATCAGGGAATTATTTCAACATTTAAAAAATATTATGTAAAATTCACTTTCCAATTCATTTTCGATAAACTGGAATCCGAAACAATAACAGTTACTGAAGCTTGGAAACAATTTAATATCTTGAACTGTGTAAATCATGTTGCATTAGCAATTGCCGAAATAAAATCACAAACTTTAAATGCATGTTGGAAAGCTGCTTGGCCTGAATGCGTATCAAAAGGAAACGAATCAAATAGAGCAATAGTAACATCAGAAATTATTCAATTGCTAAGGAAATAGGTGGGGAAGGTTTTGATGATTTTGGCGAGCATGATATAGAAGAATTGCTTGTGGACGAAGCCCTAAATGATGATGATATTTTGGAAAGTATGGTAGATATTACTAAAGATTTGGAAACAGTAGATAGCGAACCGGAAGAAGATGTTACTCCACTGGACGAAAAATTACTTCGGGAAGGCCTTCAACTTTCCGGTAAATTGGCAAATTTTTTATTCAAAATGATAATGATGTAGAATGCGCCTTAAAATTCCAACGTGATCTGAAATTTTGTATGTCTGGCTACAGAGAACTCTACAAAGAACTAGTGCCATCACAGAGTTTGATTACTGACTACCTTGTCAAAAAAAAAAAAAAATCACTGAAGTTCCTGAAGAAGCATTACCATGTAGATCTGATGACGTAATTTTATCTTCAAGTGATGAAAGTGATCTTGCACCAATCCACAAACGGGTTCGCACATTATCAGACAGCGAATAATGATGAAAACATTCTTAATATGATTTTAAATGAAGTTTTGTTTTTTGTTACATATTAAGTTTTGTTTTTGTTTTTAACATACATATGTGCCATTTATTAAAATATGATGGAAAAAAAAAATAAATCTTATTATTTATAAATCTTTTTTTATGCGATTTCTGGTGCATTTTAAAACATTATTTGGGTTTTATGCGATTTTTTGAATAAATGGAACGTATCCATCATTTTGCATATAAATGTATGTCTTTTTTTGTGCGATTTTTTTTTATGCGGATTTCCCTGGAACGCATCTACCGCATAAAAAAAGAACCAAGTGTATTTTTTTTCGCAAAATATTTATGTACTTTTAGTTTCCCACGTTCAAATATTGACTGAGTTTTGTGTATTTGCAAAAGCATTCTGTAGTTTATTATTTTTTTTTTGAGTTATTGCATACCTTATATGTACCCTTTTTTGACTTTGTTTAAATTTGATTGTTGCTCAGTATAAATATACATTTGAAGTAATTGCTGAACATTTTAGTTGTATTTTTCCATGTATTTTTTAAGAAACAGGAAGGTAGCTGTGTTTAAATATTTTAAACTTGTAGCATATTTTGTGCATTAAGACTTCTGTAGCAATCCTGTAGTAGTAATTTTGTGTTGTGTAATGCAATGATTAGTAATAATTGTGTTAAAAGCGGTTTGTATAAATTTAATTTGTAAAAAAAAAAAAAATGAAATTATAATCTGTTCAATAAGTCTGAAACTGTCCCTGCCATATATTTTTTTTCTTGTATCGTAACTTTGTTACTGGCAAGGGAGTAATGTAAAGGACAGTTTTTGTAGAGATTTTCTCTCGCTAGATGGCTGCACCTGTCAACTGTTTTTCGAATTCGCTAAACGTGATATTGGCAAGATAGAAATTAATTCTATTCAAATAAATGTTAAACTTAAATAATAATTGTTAAACTTATTTTATATAAATGCATTTAAATTCTGTTAATTTTTAAAATGGTTTTCATAATTTATATTTCTGTTTTTATATTTTTCTTTACTCATGTAGTCGTATCGATTGTATTATGCTTAACTGCAGCATAACTGTGTAAAATACTAAAAACGTGGCATTTTCTGTACAACTTGTAGATCTATCTTCGCCGCCTTTGAATGAGCACGCAGAATAAAATTCCAGTAGATTTTGATAAAGTTTAATGTTTGAATTAAATGAAAACTCAACACACTTGAGTATTATTTAGAGTGCTATGAAACAAGCACCTAATATAAGCATCCTTCCATCTAGTATATGCCAAATTTTAAGTTTAACATCATGAATGCAAAGCATTTTGCCCAGAACTAGATAGGCACAAAAACATGTGGTAATATAAGCAAACTACTTGAATGCCAGAATTTTCATGAATACATCATGTTCGTTTTTTTTTGTTTTGTTCCCATGTTAATTTGTCCTGGTTCTTTAAATCTTCGTTCTTTTTTTTAAAAAAAAATCTTTGTTGTGTGAAATTTGAGCTGTTTTATATATTTGGTTGATCCTTTCAATAAAGCCATATGTAACAGTGTTTCAAATTTAAGCTTCAGCAAATCTTAGCCATCTTTTGATTTAGGAATTGATCAATGGTATAATATAAACAAAAAATTTCTGATATAAACAAAGTAAAATTATTTGGTTAAGTTGAAAACTGAAGTAAGTGCATCTTTCAGAGGTTTAAGTAATTTAATTTAACAAATTATAATCTGAAGAACAACTATTTAACATGCACAAACAATCCATGTAAAAAAGAACAGAAATTTCAAGCTCTCTGTAATTGACAGCCCTAACATACAACATGTAATTAAACTATCTGATTTTTAAATCAAAATATTGATTGAAAAACAATTTATAACATTTAACAATAAAACTTTTCAATCTAAAGAATTTTTTTTTGGTTTTATGGGGAAAATGATAAAAAAAAATATTTTTAAAATTTTGCAATTATGAGAGAAAGTTATGGAACTGCAAAAAATAAACGTGTGTTCTGTATTTAATGCACACACACACAAATATTCCCAGTTTCTACTGGAACATAACTGTCCATATTTTCAACAATTACCACTGAATTGGTGATCAAGAGTTCTACAAAATGCAAATTGTTAAATAATTCCATTTACTGTTTTCAGTTAGACTGAAATTAAGAAAAGTTCTGATTGTTGTTGTTATATGTTAAAATGGTGTAGGGCAAAAGAAAAAATTGTTTATTGAAACATTATTATTTATAAGAAAAATACAAGCTTTACAATCCACTACATCAATATATTAGTGGTAGTCCCATGTATATCTTAAGAGTATTTTATTTACTTCATTCTATACCCCTTCCAAATATTTTTGCTTCTACGAAGGAATGAATGGCTTACAGGAGTTATATATATATATATATATATATATATATATATATATATATATATGCATTTATACAAACCCATGCATTTCACAATTTACAAACCCATGTATATATATTACGAGTGGTATAGGTTGGATTAAAATATTATCAATGCACCTTGAGTTAATATTGACCAAGGATCACTCAGGTGCGACGTTAATATTTCAATCAATTTGGACATATTGGCAGGGCTATATAATACTTTTTTGCCTTTTCACAAAATGTTTGGCAGGGTATTAAACATCTATATATTGTTTGCCATTGGTCTCCACCTTTAATTCAATAGATGCTGCTGGAGAAGTGTATGTACTTCTCCAGCAGAGGTTTATTTGCCACAGTTTCACGTATCCAGGTATTTTACTAAAAATTTTATTTTTTAGAAAAAACAAATATCCTTATACTTATTATGACACTTCAATACAACAAATATTTTTGCATTAAACGTTTTTGCAAAACTTTAATAACATTTATTTTGAAATTAATACCTTAAAGTGTTTATATTTTATACCACATTCACTCCATAAAAGTTTATAGCACAATGTTTTTCTTTTTTTGTTCTAATAGTAGAAAAACTTTAAATATATTATACAAATGTAATATATAATAAGCAGTTTTATAACTTATATGTAATCTGCATAAAGTAATTCCCTGTTCATTAATATACATTATAAAATGTTAAACTATCTATATGTATATGTTTAGTGGGCATTTTGTACATTAATAATATTCATGGGTATTTTTCAATTTACATATTAACTATATGATTATAGTTTAATTTTTGAATTCTCCTTAGATTGATCTTAGAATAAATTATTAACAAATGAAATTTTAACAAGTCAACATATCCCAAGATCCTAATTTAACTTTTGCTTAGCGCTAACAAGAAAAGTGTTTCATCAGTTATACACAGAAATATCTAACAATTGTACTGAACAATTTATTAATCTTACATTTTAATTTCAAACAAGAATATTCTAGAATGCTGCTTGAAACAATATATTCATATTTCAAAAAGAAATCTATATATAGTGGCTCATATATCATATATTAGAAATATTATTAATTGTACCTATATATTAGAAATTACTACCATGTTATGAAACATGTTCCCTTTTACGTTAATGTTACAATAAAAAAATGGATTTTCCTACAACTACAACAAAAATTTGGGGGTACTTGCATACTACTGCAATAACGCCGATGTTTAAGATAATTTGCCAACCAACCCTGATTTCACATGTGTTGTAAGCGCTCAGTTGGCAACCATGTGCTTCGTTTCATATAATGTCCCCAATGCAGTTGCGATAATACACAAGTACCAAAATTTGTACTCCACTGAAGAGTTAATTCTTACACATTAATCTTAAAAAATACTTAGCATGGCATTAGTAATTGCCTCTGTTTTTGCTCAGCTAATAGCGACAAGAACCCTGTTTTCTACTTTAGTGTTGACATTTTGACTGGTAGAATGAAACTTGCGTATTGAAAACATTTATTCACAATACTTGAAAAATATATTATATTTGCCGGACAAAGATAAAATTGAATTTTTTATTGGCTCAGGTTAATCATTTCACTTTTCTATATATGTGTACATAATATACATTGGTATTTACTGGATATCCAGATAATGGGTTTGTGACAGCTTTTCCGAGCTGCTGATAACAGACTTCGACAATATCCAAAAGGATACACTCACTACAAACATTGTATCAGAAGAGAACTTCGCCTATTCTTTATTCTGTTTGGCCTCATGGTCCCTATAATCACTAAGTAACAATGTATATATAAACTTAAATAACATACATAAATCTGGAAACAAATTTATGAGAAGTATGACCAGTGGTGCAACGTAGAATATTAGGGCCTTCCTGCAAAGTAAGGCTTTGGGCCCCACCTCTGCAATATAGGGGTGTACATTATGCCATTGAATAAGACACATATTAAAACTTTCATTCCAGTTTACATTTAAATATTTACTTCATGGTATCTAAATTAGGATTAATTCTGCTGCAAATAAGTTCATTTTATCTAAATGATAATATTTGTGACAATTAATGCAATATTTTAGGTTTAGCCTTCAAAACTTAGAAATTATTTTTCTCCATTGAGTGTTGACATTTGTTTTCGAGTAAAAAGAAATTCATAGATCTTGAGAGTGTGAAGTAAACTATATTAAGACACTTTATATATATATATATATATATATATATATATATATATATATATATATATATATATATATATATATATATAAACTTTTTCTGACATAAGTAAGGTTTTTTTTTAAATATATATATATATATATATATATATATATATATATATATATATATATATATATATATATAAATATTGAATTACAGGTGGACCTGTATATCATGAACTACTATCTTACGAACTTTTACCTGGAAATAGTTTATAAAGTATATATTATTGAAAAAATGATGAATTGCTGTACAGAATTTTCTACTTTAAGAACTTTTTTAGGATTCGGCGAAAAGTAATCGGAACATTTTCTTTAACAAAATTTTAATGCAATAATAGTTAGAGGATAAATTGTTTCATTAGATGCTTTGTGTTTTCTGTTTCCTTACAAAGTTTTACAGCATTTTTAATCATGTGTATCAAGCAAACATTTCTGGTGATGAGGAAAAAATATTTGTTTATGAAAATGTTTGTGTGAATTTTTTAATAAAAAATATATTCAAATATGAACACACACATTTTAATAGCAATAGCTTTTTATAGAGTAGAAGTATATTATTGTACTTTTAAAAATTAATAAAATATTTCAATTGTCAACGTATGAGAATATTTCCTATATTGACAAATAACTCATACAAAATGAAATTCTACAAAAAAGACAACTTGTACACACACACACACACATTACAGTACATAATATGACAATACGGGTAAATTTTTAGTTGTATTATATTAGTTTTTCCCTAAAAATGAGTTTCTTTCTAAAAAGTTAGAATAATTGTCATCATCAAATGTTCTTTTTTATCCTTTTGGGAAAAAAAGAAATGATATTTATCAATATTACATATATGTAGACTAAAAACTAAATCAAATTCAAAAACTATAAAATATTTCTTAATTATACATATATGGTTCTTAATTATTTAACCTTGTTCAAATTCCAAAATTTTTAAATCTATACAAATTTTGATTACATATATATTTAAAAATAAAAAGCCATTTTAATTTTCAATATTTTCTAATTACCACTTTTAAAAATTTTAATATATAGTCGGACTTTTATCTAAAAAAGTCGCCAAATAAATCATAAAAAAGTTCTTTAAGTAGAAAATTCTGTACAGCAATTCATCTTTCTCAATAATATATACTTTATAAACTAGTTCCAGGAAAACGTTCGTAAGATAATAGTTCATGATATACAGGTCCACCTGTAATTCAATATATATATATATATATATATATATATATATATATATATATATATATATATATAAGTAAAAACTTTACTTATGTCAGAAAAAGCTAATTAAAGTGTTTTAATATAGTCTACTTCACACTCTCAAGTTTTATGAATTTCTATTTACTTGAAAACAAATGTCAACACTCAATGGAGAAAAATAATTTCTAAGTTTTGAAGGCTAAACCAAAAATATTGCATTAATTGTCACAAATATTATCTCATTTAGATAAAATGAACTTATTTTTGCAGCAGGATTAATCCTAGGTTAGATATTATGAAGTAAATATTTAAATGTAAACTGGAATGAAAGTTTTCAATATGTGTCATATTCAATGGCATAATGTACACCCCTATATAGCGGGGGTGGGGCCCAAAGCCTTACTTTGCTGGGAGGCCCTAATATTCTACGTTGCACCACTGGTCATACTTCTCATAAATTTGTTTCCAGATTTATGTATGTTGTTAGTTCTGTTAATGAACAGCGCCCTCTAGCGGCTTGTAAAGGAAAACGTCAGTGTAAGTGTAACACTCACTCCGAGAGGTTGTGTACGGAGTAGAGAGAGAGAGAGATTAAAAATATTACAGTCCACTGCGTGTGTTTACTGTGTGTGTGTGTTGAGTCAATTCATGGTCCACCTCACCGGAGAAAAACGACCTTATGGATATGAGAATTTATGAAACCGTGGATTATCAAAATTCACAGTGAAAAAAAAATATATAAGTGATTGCCAAAGTGTGAATAGAGAACGATTGACTTTAGCGAGCAGCGTGAAACAGCGATCTGAGGAGGTAGGTGCAATTAATTGATCCTTCTATTAGTGTCCTTAATTCATAAGTATGTCTTTAAATAAATTAGGGAAAGATGAGTTAAAAATCGTTGCAGAAGAGTTAAATTTAACTGTACTAGAAGGAGCAAAAATCGCTGGCTTAAAAAACTTAATTGTAAATAGTGACGTTTACAAAAATGATAAAGAGTTAGTTCAATCTGCAATCGATTATGCTTTGGCGGAAATTAAAAATAAGAGATTGGATAGTGAAATTAAGTTAGAATTTGAACGAATTAAATTAGCGCAATTGCAAAAACAATTAGAGCTTGCAAATATCCAGAAGAATTTAATTGAAAATTCCGATATTCAAAATCCGAGTGTTTGTGAAACTGCCGCCAATTGTAATGTTGAGACTTTGTTAAAGTCCGTGAAAACTTTAACAATACCCGTACCTTCAAGAGTGGAATCATATAATTTATTTTTCCAGTCGCTTGAAAAAGCATTCAAAATAAAAGAGGTTCCCGAACAATTTAAAGGCGAAATTCTTTTAAATATTCTAGGTGAGAGAGAGTTAATAATTTACTTGTTCATGTTTCCGAAGAAGAATTAAATAATTATAGTAAGCTTAAAGATGTAGTATTAAAAGAGTTTTCCCCCACACCACAAGAATGCTATAATAGATTTCAGAAAGCGCAAAAAATAAGTTCAGAAAGTTATGTACAATTTGCATCACGATTATGCGCGACATTTGAGTATTATTGTCAGCTGCGCAATGTGAATGATTTTAAATCATTGTGTGAGTTAATTGTATCGGATAAAATAATGAACACACTCGACAGAGAATTATTGTCTTACATGAGTATAAAACAGGGAGAGAAATATTTTAAACCACAAGAGTTAGGGCGTGAGTGCGATATATATTTGTCATCGAAAGGCAAAATTAAGAATGAGATATTTTCTAAGCCCTTTTGTGAAAATTCCAAGCGTTTTAATTATAATAAACAAAACAAATTTAATGCTAAAATACCGCGAGATGCATCGAATGTATTTTTTCCGAGTTAAAAAATGATAAATGTGTATTGTGTAAAAATAATGTAGTTCATGCTTTACAATTTTGCCCACAATTTAAAATGTTTTCTGTAAACGAAAGAGTAGAATTTGTTAAAAATAATAGACTTTGTTTTAAATGTTTTTCACCTCAATGCAGCGTTAGTAGATGTAGATCAAAAAATTGTTTCTGCTCGAAACCGCATAACAAACTATTACATTACCCCAGAGAAAGGAAAGGGAATTCCTTCTTCCCCCTTGAGACGATGACAAACGTTAACCAGGAACCACCCCGATTCGCCTTTAGTGTAAATGCTGAATCTTTCGTTCCGAAAGAAGACGAAACACAGATCGTGGCAACGGCGTGTTTTAAAAACAAATGCCTTTTGAGTACTGCTTTAATTCTAGTGAAAGATAAATATTCAGAATGGCAGACATTTAGAGCCTTGTTAGACTCGGGAAGTGAAACTTGTCTAATTTCAAATGAGTGCGCGAATAAATTACGACTTAAGACCGAAAGAATAAATACATTAATCTCGTGTTTAAATGATGCTTCTATGGTAGTAAATGGGTGTGTTAAAGTGGCGATTTCTAATCAAAATAAATCTTTCGAAAGGGAATTGGATATGCTCGTAGTTAAAAAAATCACTGATTTTATTCCGCAGAAAACGTTAGAAATAAATTCTGATTTTTATAAATTTGTGGAATTAGCGGATTCTAACTTTATTTAAGGAAAATATAATTTCTGTCGTTTCAACAACTAAAATGTTCCCTATGCAACACATTTTTCTCTATTGCAGTGAAAAGGTGTATAAATATATGCATTTTTTATTTAAATAATAAAGAATGCGAATAATAAAAACCGGACAACATAAAGTTAGTTTTTTAGGAAAAAAACTGAAGATTTTAACATACATAATGTTTTAATTTTAAAAAAAAAGTATGAAAAAAACTTGTTTTATTTTTATGTATAAAATGAACATTATGTGAGAATATTGACAGTTTAGACTGAATTTAGTTGCATATGGAGTTTTTTGAAATGTATTAAGTTATTCAGTACAATTAAAAATTTTAATATCACAGAAACCATTATATATTTTCATTAAATTTTGTACATTGATATCTGTAACATTACATATTTCCCTTAAATTTGAAAAACATTCATAGGCAATTTAAAACAAAATTGCTTTTGAAACTCCATTGTACCCTGAAATAAAGTAAAAATATTGATGAAAATTTTTACATTTACAGTTTTAATCTTGACAAGTTCTGCAAGAAATACACGTATCTTTCAGCTATGCATTTCAAGAACCACAATGACATGAAATGATGCAAGAGTGAATGCTTATAAAGACTACTTACATAACATTGGCTAGCTTCTGCTTGTTTAAAGGTCTGGAATTTTTCTTTTGCCGCTGTTTAATGATATACCTATCGGTTGGAAAATTTTCAATACTTCGTAGAGATGAGCCAAATTCTGAATAGCCTATATGCTTCATCAAGTCTTTTAGACATTGATCTAAACGTTTCATTTCTTCTGTGCTTGCAACACTTGCTGCAGTGTTTATAAATTGCGTACGTCTCCTTATTCGTTCGTAAACTAACTCTGCACGTTCCTCGCACACAACAGACTTTTCCTTTTCTCTTAAAATTGCTTCTCTTTCTTTTTCTCTCCTCAAATGATTTGAATCTTCATCTATATCGTTAGTGTGGTTTCATTACTAACATTTTCAACTGTATATGGAAATTTCTGACAAATATAGTGAATATGTTTACAAATAGTAAACTTTACAGCGTAATCTACACACAATTGCAATTAAATGAATGAATACATATATTGCATGTGACGCAACGAATCGGACAATTGCAGTCGTTTACTTTGATTATTTCATATGTATAAATTGCATTCCCTATATGCTTTTACATACAATCCATTTTGCTGGTTCGAGTTGTTCAGCCGAATAATTTTCCATTTCTGAACAACTTTTCTGATGTCGTGTCCTTATTGTAGATATTAGTTTCCCCCTTTCCATGGTAATTATTCGGCTCGTCAATTTTTTCGAAATTGCATTCAGAACCATCGAAAGAGATTTATCTAATCGTTTGATGGTTTTACCATTGCCTTCTTCAGATTTTAACAATCTGTGTGCTACCTTTCTAATTTCATGTTAACGTTTATTCCACATCCAATTCTGTGGCAATATGCCCACTTTTCTTTCCTTCCTCCATAATTTCTAACAAAGTATTCTACAAAATTTTTTGATTCTTCATTTTTTGTATAATTTTGTACAAAATCATCATAAATGTGTTCAAATGTTAATTCGTCAATTTCAGACATCAATGTGGTCAATTTATTTTTCATCTCCTTTCTTAATACTGAGTCTTTTACTTTAGAACTAAGATTCCTATTCCAGCTTCGTGATACATGCCAACTGCATAGCAAGTTGTATTTAACATCTCCAAATACTCTTTGCCAAGCATTCCAAAAAGCAGCATCATCATTTGACGTAAAAACTTTTGGCTGTAAATGAGTCAGCCTGTTTCTTATTTCTTCAAAAAATGGTTCAAGTATAATGCTACATACTCTATTGGAGTAGCAAATTGCTACTGGTAATCCTTCATGATTATCGTCGCATACCATTACGGTTGTCAGAAGATAACCGTATTGATTAGTACCATGAGTAGAGTCCATCATAATATTTTTGCCATATATTTCCAGCAGTTCCAACTGCGCGATTCCGTCATCATGCAGAGAATGAAATCCTGTTTTTTGATCAGTGGATTATTTGTTAGAGCAGAACCAACTGGTTTGTACACTAAAATAGGATTATAGGAGCCCCTTTGCATTTTTTAAACCTGCAAATCAACACATATTGAATCTTCAGAATGTAAAACTGTTTTATCTAATTTAAAAAACTGTGACTTAAATCATGAAGATCCTTTTTAGTTAATAGTCCTAATCTTTCCGTAGGTAGACATTTATTTTGAATATCTTCTATAATTTTTGTAGATGGTACCCCTGCTTTCAGAAGAGCAGCTAAATTTCTTCTATCATCTCCATGAAGATTAAGTTTACCTACCTCCATTTCACGACCAGCATGCACAGATTGATACTCAATTGTTATTTTAATCGCTTGTTGTTGTTCTCGGATAGATTTTATAAAAGCTGGACATGTCTTTCCACATTTGACAGATCCTCCTATCTTCTCATTGCGTTTTCTTTCTGATTTAATAATTGAAATACCACTCCTATGACACATATAATAAGTAAATTGCTTGTTTGTTACTTTCTTGGCGCCTCCACGTTTCACAAAAGACGACTTCGTTCTTATTTCTTCTTCCTTTTTTTCCACTCTTTAAAACCTTCATCTGTGTTAAATACGTGTTTTTCATGTTTCAGTTCAAAATCATCATGGTATTCTATGTAGTGTTTTTTTAATTCTCTCATCGTTCGAAATTTTCTCATCACATAATGCGCAAAGTTGTTTTAACTTCTCAGATAGCCCTGAAAAGGGCTGTTGTTCTTTCAAGGGCTGTTGTTCTTTCAAATGCTTACCAGCCATTTTTTAAAAATTCAATTGAAAACGAAATCAGCAAACGGAAAAATGGCGAACTATATCAACTACGTTTACTCAATATTCGCGGTTGTGTTTCCCTAATCCCTACTTCTCTCCCTGCTAACATTCTCCTTCCACCTTCTCTTTAGTAAACTAGTCCCTTCCCTATCGTTTGGATTCGCGCGATGCAGACGCTTCAGCCAAATAGTCATAGTCATGAATTCTTTCTTTCCAGTAGTAGATTCGAGTTCTGGTGCCGCTAAAGATCCAATATGAAAGAGGCTGGGAACATTTCATCTTTCGAGGTTTAAAGTCTTCACCTAAAGGTGGCTTGGAAGTTTGAAAATGGGGTGTTACAACTAAAATTGCAAAAAACTACACGGCCCTTACCATTGGCGTAGCAAGTACTGAATGGACCCTGTATCAAAATTTTTTGAACACCATGTTTTGGGGCTCCTTAACATATTAAGATATTTTGCTATTGTACATTGGGGTCCCTGTAGCTCAGGCCCCATCTCATTGATACGCCTCAGGTCTTTATTCTTTGTGTTATAAACTGAACATGAGCGAGTTGGGATTCTTTTCCAAAAATGTGTCAATTCAAATTTTCTATTGCAAAGCCACTTCTGTATTTTGTAATTAATATCCCGCATGTCAGAATCGTTTGGTATGTTTTGATAAGTTGTGTGTTCTAGTCTTTTAATTTTTCACTAACAGTCTTGGATTTAAATTATCAAACAACGGATGTTTAAATAGTCAATAGCATGAATTTATTTAAATAAGTAAAAATAAATCTTTTCATTTAAAAAAAAAATTTCTACTGGATCAGTATTGCTCGTTAATCTAGATCGATTAGTTTTAGAAATAGAATATACTGAAAGATTTTCATATTTTCACAAACACACTCCTGTTGAGAAATTGGTATTTGTTCTAAATTCAGTAGATAGTAGTCAGACCAGAGGCTCCTACGGCACAACAAATGGAGTAATTTGAGATTGGGGAAGACATTGTCTTCAAATACTTTGAAGATAAACTGGGTCCCACAGAAATTCAGAAAAGTACTATGGAATATCCGTGTATTAGGTGCTTGTGTTTCATAGCACTCTAATAAATACTCAAGTGTGTTGAGTTTTCATTAATTCATTCTTCAGACTTTATCAATATCTACTGGAATTTTTATTCTGCGTGTTCGTTCAACACTGGCGGCAAAGCTGTATCTACACGTTGTACAGAAATGTCACGTTTTCAGTATTTTATACAGTTATGTTGCAGTTAAGCATAATATAATCGATACGACTACACAAGTAAAAATATAAAACTGAAATATAAATTATGAAGATCATTTTAAAAATTAACAGAAATTAAATGCATTTATATAAAATAAGTTTAACAATTATTATTTAAGTTTAACATTTATTTGAATAGAATTAATTTGGCTATCTTGCCAATACCACGTTTCGCGAATTCGAAAAACAGTTGACAGGTGCAGCCATCTAGCGAGAGAAAATCTCTACAAAAACTGTCCTTTACACGTATTTTTGAAAGCATACACGGCCGTTAACTTTCCCGCTGTAGAAGTATTTACTGCCGGGAGTCAATATCTTATCACGACAAAAATTAAAACTTAATTTAAGAATACAAATTTTTTACAGATACTCATTTACAGAAGATCAATTAAGGCTACACGTTAACAAAAAAGGCAAATATTCAATTACTTCTAAGCTAGAATCAAATATCTCACTAAAATTTTTCACGGGTTGAAAAATTAGTTTTATGTTATTGCTATATATGCTTGACTTTTCTAAATTCATATAATTTTTTTAATTGTATTTCTTCATGTTGCAATACTTTCAATAATGGCAGTTATTTTAATAATGCTTTTTATTTAAAATAGATTTTCGTCTAGATCTTTCATTTAAAATTTTACAAATTTATAATACGCTAAGCGAATAGAAATAAAATAAAAGTGATATTACTACTACCTGATTAAAAGGTCCCTACATTTTTCTGGTCTATTTTATCAATTAAATATCCTTCATAGGTTTGAATTACATTTATTATTTTGTTAAGATTAGTAAGCTTTTCTTTAAAATTATGAAAAATTAAAATCTGTTATAAGATACGTAAATTCAGTAAAAAAGTATTCATTTTCATTGCTTGCAGAAAATTCTTCTTAAATTCAGCTATTATTGTGTGCATGATTTGAATTTTATTAACATTAACATTTTAAAGAAACGTGAAGGTAATTGGAGATGGATCTCGTAATTTTGGATCTCTTCCAAGTGACGAGGTCGACACCTGAACTGACACCCAACTCTATAAACTTTCTGCATCATGCCAGTGTGAGGATTTTGAGCTCAACAAACCTCATCTACATGGTAGATTTACGATGGCGTGAGTGAGTGAGTGAATATTAACGTCGCACTGTTTAGCTACACGAGGGCTTTTGGCGACGAACCTCGTAATTTTGAACCAAGGTCAAATGACGAGGACACCTGAGCTGGCACCCTCCTCTCCTAACTACCACATCACACCAACGGGAGGACGTTTCAGCTTTCGACAGATTTAACGTGCATCGCTGCCCCGCACGGCGGGTTTTTAGTGGTATTTAGCTCGAACTCATGACATGCTTGCCATGATCTGGTTCTTTGACCACTGGGCTACCACAGACCTAGATTTACGATGGCACCAAGGTTCCCAAAAACCCAAACCACAAGTTCCTGACCATGACCGCATAATTAATGCCAAATTTATCAAACAAATTATTTATTCCTAAGCTACTGAACATTCAAATGCATTTCAGTAATGTTCGTTAATTACATAGAATTAAATAATGAAAATAGTTTTAACTTTGGGCAGATATTTTAAGAATTTTTTTTTTCTGCCGCACATCCAGTATAGTGGTTAGCGACGCTGACTGCCGTGCCGTAGGGCATGGCTTCGATTCCCGGAGAAGGCATGAATATTTGTAAACGTATAATGCTTTTGGGGCATGGAGGTACTCTAAATAGCTATCGAGCCACAAGTCCTCTCGTGAGGTTGGTGGAAAGAGAAAAGAGGTGGAAGACCTCTGACCAACCCCAGGGTGTTATACCTCAAAATTATGGTGGAACGGAGCAAAGTCCTACTGTCACCTGTATAGTGCTCAAAGCTAAGGCTAACGACAGATGTAGAAATCTTGCCGCGATGAGTTTTGCGGGCCTTGATCTGATGTTACTGTCGGTCATGCGGCATAAGTAACAACAATAACGAATTTTCTCAAGCCTGCTGTATTTTGACCTTTATTCTTCGCTGATGCTCGTTATTACGAAGGAACAAAGTCATGGACCTAATTTAGTTCTGTTAAATATTGGAAATTTGCAACAACAAGAGATTTTCTAAGAGCAGAGTACATCAAAATGTAACTAAAGAAAAAAAAATTAATTAGTTACTCTCGTTTGGGTAGTGTATAGCATTTATATTTCACTTAACATCAAAAAATTAAGGCGAGTACGAGAGCTCTAACTAAAAATACAAAGCACATTTTCAGACAGAAAAATGACCCAATTTCCATGGAAATTTGCAATATTATAACTCGTACATCTGTTAACAATATCGTGTTTTTAAAAATTTCGAAACATTCCGTGAATACTTTCTATTTTGTTTTATTATGTGAAGGCAAAGCCCTTTTAACATTACGGTATAGGATAAAAAATGGAAACACATTTTATACAAGAAAAAAGGAACCAACTCGGTTAAAAATGGGAAGTATGATAAAAAATGCTGCTCTCTAAAGGATAGTGAAGCCAGAATATCATATTAATTTTTCATTCCTTTTATTTCCTAATTCGCGCGGTTCCTATTCTTTAACATTAACCAAAAACAGCCTTAAAGTAGAATCCATCAAAGATTTTTCTTGACGGGGTAATATAATTAAAAGATTATAGATAAATATTTATTTCTATATTTAATCTAAAAAGTAATTTTTAGTTGTGCAAATATAATTACAGTCGAACCTCTATATTGCGAATTTTTCTATACAGCGAATTTTTTCCTGGAACCAAGAACATTTCAAGATTTTTTGCGTAACATAACCTCCCAATAGCGAAGTACATTTTCTATATAACGAACTTTTTCTCTTGTGATTCAATATCCCCCCCCCACCTATTTGTAAAGCATTTCTGGACACATTTCAAGTTATTCTCTCTTTCAATACATTTTATGGTGGTCATAAATCTTGAACTGGTTTTATTAGGTGCTAACTCGCATAGAGCATTATAATTGTGGACATTTCATCCGAGAAGTGCAACCTTTAACACCCATAGTCCAGTTCACGAGAAACATCTTCGATATCCCCTTTTACCCTCAGTGGAGTTGTCTCGCGTCCCCTTGTCCTTGAACTAGTCACCCATTTATTTGAAGTGTGCATAAATTCATTTGAAACAATTCAACGCTGATTACAGTGTGAAGAAAATACTCCTAAAGGGATATTTGGTGCATTGCAAAGTTGAGAGGTGTATTATGAAACAAAGCATTTTTTCAAATAAAAAACTCAGACAAAGTTAACAGATTTTATAAGTAATTTAATGTATGTTTATAGAATTTCTAGAGTTATATAAAATAATGTATGTTTAAAATTACTGAGTACTTTAAATTAGAAAATATCCTTAAAATTCGTTAATTTTAATATAAAATTATTTTTTTCATGTTGAAAATACAGTGTATTTCTCGACATTCTTTTTCTTTTTTCTCTGAAGTTTTGGCTTTTTTTTTCCTTTTTTGATGAGTAAGATATATATAAAATAGATATATTAATTTACAAAAAGGCGTGAATGCTCACTTTTTTCAATGTATAGTGTTAATGAATTAAAAATTTGTTTTATGTCGTTTATAAAGTTTATTGAAAGGTGAACCTATATATAACGAATTTTCCCCATAACGAACTTTTGTTCGGGATTTAGCGACTTCGTTAAATAGAGGTCCGACAGCATTATATAATTGTTTTAATATATATATATATATAATTCCCTCTTGTATCATTTTAACTAACTCTTTTTACTAATATTTAAACTAGCTTTAAAATTCTTTGGTTTAAAAATAACACTTTAATCTTAATGGTAATTGACTAGTCGAAAATCCCTGTCCCTCCCATTGTCTCCAATCAGAACTACAATTATATAATAATCACGCGATGTGTGTCACTGCCGGTATATAAAGTGAAAATCTGGTGTGATCGCTCTCTTTGTCTTTGTGATTTGTTCTCCAAGATGTCGCTGCTGCTTGTCTCTTGCCCCCTTTGCTTTATAATCGTCGCAAGTTTGTCTCCAGCTTGTCAACGTGAAAATGTACAGCAATTTTGTCCTTGGTGCTTTATCTGTGTGCCTAAATAAAGATGTTGAACGTCCATTCCGAAGATGTTTTCCGGAAACCGTACTAACATTCAAAAATTAGTACAACACCGGCCACGACGTTACATATATATGTAATAACTCCAATAATTTAATTGTAATAGTTCTTGCATTATTTAATGTCCAGTCCTTCAGGATAACCATGTAATTATTTTAATTGGTTACCCGCCTACTGGGGACTTTTGAAATTATCTCCATCCACCTCCTAAATCACGCGATGTCTCGCTGCCTATAAATATCGAGATGTGGAAATCACGCGCTCTCTTCTCTTCTGCTCTCGCCACGACAAATTTTGTCACACAATAAGTTTTATCGTTACATATATATAACCCAGTGGTTCTCAAACTTTCACTACAGGTGACCCAATTTTCAATCATAATTTTTATCGCCCCCCCCCTAAAAATAATAATGTGTTGAATGCAATAATAATGCACTTTGGCGCTAAAGCTACAATACGATCATAATTATAAACCATACAAATTAACAAGATAAGTATTAAATTTTGTATATGTTACTTTTAAGTAATATTTTTTTTTACTTTTTTGTTCGATTCACTATAAAAGCGTGATTTTTAGTTTGTTTTAAAACTATAATTTATTTTATAGTTAATTTTACTATACACGATAAAAATCACAATTCCAGTGAATAATTTAATTAAGAGAAAATATACTTACCTGCTTTCAAGGACTTTTCAATTTTTCTTAGAATATTTGAGAAAAAAATCCAATAAAACTAAAGAAAATGTTCCAAATGTGCGTGTCTTTAATAAAGGACATAAATCACAGGCACTTTATGCTAACAACACAGGAACGTTATTTTCCCGCAAAACTGTCATATTTTGTTCACGTTTTTGTAGTTTTGCTGTTGTTTGATAATCTACAAATAGCCTTTTGAACTTTTTCTTCCTTGTGTCTTTTTGACAAGGCGAAGTGCTACATTATGGCTTCATAGTTTTCTTCATAGAGATCTTTAGGCAGCATTTGAAAATTTCAAATCAACTCAAACGTTTCATGTCTAACGCTTTTCTGATATATACTTTCGCTATCTTGATTAATATGCATTATTTCAGTAGGTTCTTTTATTGCTTGATCAGTTTCAACTTCCGTCAAAAGGGATCACAGATGCCCATTTTTTTAATATTCTGCTTATTTACATTTATAAACCATAATAAGTCGAACAACACAGCAATCAAAACTACAAAATTATTCATGGGAAAAGTGTAGCATGTTCTAAAAAATAATTATGTAAGACGTTTTTCATTATGCATTATATGTTTCAGAATACTCATGCTCATCCATATATCATAAAACTCTTTCACATGGAAAAAGATGAAACAGAAATATATTATATATATTTACAACTTCCCTAAAAAAAAGACGGAGCTAACCATACTAGTAAGTTCGAAGGTCAGCTAAAGTAATATTTTAGGTTAAAAAAAACGTAATAAAAAAATCTCTCGTCGTTTGATATCGTTAAAAGAAACGTAAAAAAAAATCTCTCATCGTTCTCATATTGACCGCAAAGCAAACAAAATATTTTTTTTAAAAATTTGGTTATAAGATCAAAGATGGCTAATGAGCGTTTGAAGTGGAATCTTTTATTTTTGATGACCACCAGATGATAAAAATAAATTATATCAGTGTAAATGTGTATTTTTTTATTATGTCAGAAAGCATTTTGTTTTACTTCATTCCAAAAAATTATTTTTTTTAACCTTTTATTTTCAATATGCTCGCGCCACCCCAGGGGGGGCGCCCCACAGTTTGAGAAACACTGATATAACTTGACTTGGAGCACTTCTAAGTTGACGTGTTGTGATTGATAGGAATAATGAAAAATGCAGCCTTTTATTATATGAAAGTTACTTACATGGATTCCATATTTTGTCCTATACCCCGAGCCATGACTAAAGGTGAGTCTTATTTTAAGAGTCGATCGAGAGAGGGAGTGCCGTTCGTATGCGTGGTTGAAGTTAGTCAACGGAAGTCAAAGTCAAAGTACTTATGCGGTAGGTGGGTTGAGTTATCTTGGGCAGGAAGTTTACCCCAAGCGACAAAGGCTGGGGATTCATCACATGTATGTACATAATGGTCACCCAAATGAGAGAAGTATTACAGTCAGTTTGATAAATAGTTTAATGTTTTCAATATAAATTAGTATACTAAAGAAAGAAATAATGTAGACGTAACAAATAGGTTAGACAAAATCACCTTATAGGTTGAAACAAGTGTCCCATTCGTCCACGACATAATGGATACCCTGGGTGAAGAAGCTCCAGGGTTGGTTGCGTAACTAATTTTCATCAGCTGCTTGGACCTCATTATCGTCGAGAAATTGTCCTCTTCAGATCTTTCTTAAGTGGACCGAAGCTGTAGTACTCACACGGCGAGAGGTCCGGGCTGTAAGTGTGTTGTTTTAGAACCTCTCAGTTGAATTACGTAACAAAACAATGTTTAGCAAGCCACAGCCACATGAGAGTGAGCATTGTCATAGAAGATGGTAATCCCCCGCATGACAGTAGCCACGTCAGCGGTAAGCGGTATTTCATACTTTTCTTGGTCAATGCTACGGGTAGACTCAGCACTCTGCCCCCTCTATAAGGACTTGCACAGTCATCTTTCTCTTCAAATTGCAGAGTTATTACAACAATGCCACTTTCATTTGGGCAACCCTAATATTTAAACTTTTAATGTTGTTGTTGTTGTTGACTAATTCCTCCTGTCTAGCCGCAGGCTAGACCAGGTCCATGAGCCCAAGAGTCCTCAGGAAATCGTACACCAAAAGAGGACTGGAATAGATGTCCTCCCTTTCAAGTCCTGCACAAAACAAAAGATGATCTGGAGTTGCCTGTACCAAATTGCATTTAGTACAATTCTCGTAAATTTTCTGGCCTAAGTTAAAGGAAAGGCCTCTGATGTGTCCACTTGCAAGCCTACTAATAGTTGTTTGGACGACTCTATCCGCCTTGATGGAAAGGGCACCACCTGGGGCCTGCCTATTATACCAGGGGTGAGTCGGAGGAGTCTTCCATAGTTCTTGAATCAAAGATTTCGTTTTAGAAAAAATTTCCGAGAAAGTCAAAGTTCTTCTCGACATTAAATTTTCAGTGACACCTTCCTTGGCTAAAAGGTCAGCTGTGTCATTGCCAAAGAGACCAATGTGAGATGGAATCCATTGGAAGTAAATCTCATGTTGCTGGGAAAGTTCTTTAAGATTTTTAAGAATTGAGACCGATGTTTTGTCTCCAACATTTGTCCAGTCGCTAAGGTGTTGGATAGCACTTCGGCTATCACATAATATCCATATTTCATCAGGAGATGTCATCGTCTTGATGATTCGGAGAGCTTCATCAATGGCAATTAACTCGGATTTAAAAACAGAACAAAAGTCCGAATTCCTAATTTTGGTATTATGAGAACAATTAGGAGCCTTTATAAAGATGCCACTGCCACATGAGTTTTGTTCGTCTTTGCTACCGTCGGTATAAATTTGCATTGCAGTAGCTGGAATTTTGTTAATAATCTCCAATGCTAATTGACGTAAATATTCAGGTGGATCTTGATTTTTGGAAGTATGAGCTCCCATTTCTGGTTTAAAATGGACTCTAGGCAATCCCTCCTGAGGGTTAAATACATTCTTCAAAAAATGTTCTTCAATGTCCTGATCTAATAGGTCCATCGCTTGCATTCGAGAGAAAGGACTGTCTCTTTTTAGTCTGTGTCTGTTTGTCCAGGTTATGAGATATGCAGATGTGCGGTTATAATCTCCGTAACTGTAAAGTTTACAAAAGTACTTTGAAAGCAGTAATTTTCTTCTCAGATCCAAGGGCATGATATCAGCTTCGAAAAGAACTAGATCTGTGGGACAGCTATGTCGCATGCCAGTGATAATTCTAGCAGCGCTTGATTGTACTCGGTCCAGTTTCGCCAAATTAGTACGTGATGCACTGAAATAAATTTGAGAGCCATACTCTAAGACAGGTCTGATCAAAGAGGTGTATGTCAGTCTGAGAGTACCAGCATCAGCACCCCAGTCCCTTCCAGCGATGTATTTCAGTAAGTCAAGTCTCTTCCTGCCTTTGTTTATCACATAGTCTATATGCTTGTTGCTAAGTGTCTCAGGATCCAAAATGTAGCCCAAATATTTAGGGTGTTTTTCATAGAGAAGGGATTTGCTTTCCATAAAAATTTGAGGTTGATAATTGTATAAACGTCGGTTAGTCGTGAAGAAGCTAGAGGCTACTTTGATACATTAAAGATCAGTTTATGTTGCTCAGCAAAAATCTGTATGTCAGAAAGGGTAGTATTGATCGCGGTTTCTATATGGACGACGTCAGAGTTAGAGTTCCAGAGGACGATATCATCAGCGAAAAGCCCCACCTCACACCTTCTAGAGATGATTTTCTCAATGCCCGCAATGTATAAGGAAAGAGCAAGGGGCTCAAGACTGAGCCTTGCGGGACACCTTGGCTGAGCCTAAAGGTTTTAGATAAAGAGTCTCTAAATCTCACTCTGATCTCTCTATCTTTCAAAAAGTCGAAAATCCAAGATAGGGCTCTGTCTCTAATGCCAAAGGTGTTGAAAAGCTTTATGATTAATTTATTTCTCCAAACTCTATCAAATGCTTTTGAAAGGTCAAGAAAAACAGCAACTGTATGATGTGATGGTCTAAGGTTTTGGGAGTCTCGAACTCTCTGTCCGAAGTACAAAATCTGATCCGCAGTAGAGTGTCCCCTTTTAAAACCATATTGTTCGATTGAGAGCAAGTCATTAGAATTTAGATAGTAAGTAAGTCGCTCAAGAATAATCTTTTCCATAAGCTTACAGAAGTTTGTTAAGGCAATCGGCCTGAAACTTTCAGGATAGCTAGCTTTCTTGCTTGATTTCCTAATAGGAATAATCAGGGCTTTTTTCCAATCACGGGGAAGTCTTCCAAGTCTCCAAGACAAGTTAAAGATTTCTAAAAGACTCTTCTTTCCCCAATCACTAAGTCTAGAGATCATCTGGCCATGAATATTGTCAGGCCCGGGAGATTTAGATGGATCAAGGTTGCTCAAAGCCATATTAAGTTCCTGCATTTTAATGTCATTTAAACTATTTTATTCAAGCTTAGTTCCAATTTAGTTCTCAGACATTAATGTGGTAATTAATGACATTATTTAATCGATTGTAAAATAGTTAAGTACTTAATTATATTTAATGCAGATATAATACTAGTTTTCCTGTTTGTTTTTAAATTCTTGATTTTAATGCATGTTGGCAAATATACGAGGGCAATTCGGAAAGTAACCTCCGAATCGCTGTAAAAAAACAAACCAAGACAGAGGGGGAAAAATTTTGCTAACATATCAAAGGTACAACTCCCCTCTATTTTTCAGCATAGTCTTCCTCATTATTTAAGCACTTGTTGTATCTTTTTACCAATTCCTTCTGTATAAAAAGCAACCGCCTGCGATTTAAGCCAATGTGTCACAGCCATTATGACACAGCATGTTCCCGAACTGTCTCATACAAAACTGTCCGAGAAATGTTTGGAAAGTGTTCTGAAATTTGGGAGATTGTGAAATTACAGAGCAAACGAATTTTTTCATCGGTTTCTTTGATGAGATCAGCACTCACTACAGATGGCCTTCCACTCCGTTATTCTTCATGGATGTTTGGTCTTCCGTCCTTGAAAAAGCGCATCCATTGACACACTGCACCTTCACTCATAATGTTTGGCCCAAGCAGGGCACACAATTCACGATGAATATCCACTGCTGACAGTTTTTTTTGGCCCAAAGAAATCTTATCACATTTCGCAGGCACACATTTGTCATGTTGAAGCTAGCAAACTCTTAGCCCTACGGCACTCTCACTCGCGAACTGGAAGCTTACTGAATCCGAGATTGGTAGAAGGGTTATTGGGGCACATGATCCCTGATGAGGTCTTAATCCCCAATCATAAAGGTGATTGTTGAGCATTCTGAGCAACTGATGCTATGTGAATAGTTGGGCACGCGGAATCCCTGTTGCTGAGAGATGAGAATATTGTTAGTAGTTAAGTGATCATTAAGCCTCGAGAGAATGATTTTCTCTGCGAGTTTGCTTAGGATCGGTAATAGTGAGATTGGACGATAAGAATCAGGAAAGCTGTGTGTGGGGGACTTTCCTGGTTTTAGAATAGGAATGATGACACCCGTTTTCCACAAACTTGGGAAATGCCCTGTAACTAACATATTGTTAATAATCTTTGTTAGTTGGAAAATGACTGGCAGTGTGAAGTTTTTAACCATTTTGAATCAGAGATTGCTCGTGCATTCGATTGAGGGCGCTCCGAACCGTACTTCCAGCGCCACGCCGAAACTGCGGTTAGTTTCCCAATCACCCTCGTACTTTTATTGCTTATGTTTATTTATGTGTGTGAAATTAATTATAAAGAGTGAATTTTAGAAAATTCGCATTTATTGCCAGAATCAATAAATATATATTTATTTCCTATATTATATTATTTTTGGTTGTTATTTTTAACATTCATACCTATTCATACGCAAGTGCCCCTAAATCTGTTAAATGTAATCAGTAAATAAATGCGTATTCATTTGAAAAAAGAAGTGATAATCGATAACTTACAAATAAATTTTGATAATTGCCGCTTTACTCGTATCTCTTATTTTCAAGTATTTTATTCTACAATTTTATCGATACTGTTATTATCTTAAAGTTTGATTTCTATCAAAATTGATTTTATTAGGAAGAGTATTCTATAAGCAACATGTATGATATATAAATGAATCATTTTTCAATTCCTACTATTATCTCACACTCTTTATATATTTATTTATAAATTTATCTTACTAGAATTTTCAATCGTTAATAAAATACATTTTAAAGCCCTCAATGGAGCTGAAATTTTATATACATGATTATTTTGGATGACAATACAATTTTTTAATTATAATTAAAAAAATTAATTGATTAAAACCAATTATTTAAGGAATTACAAATACAGCCACGTTTGCATCATTTTTGGCGACTTAGCGACCCTTTTGTTGACTTGTGTCAAAACTTGAAATTTTTTTTTCCCCTCACATTTTAAAGCATTCAGTTGAACTGAAATTTTATAGACACGATTGTTTGGGATGACAATACGGTACTTTAATGATAATTAATAAAAATTAATTACTACTTAATGTTGTGATTCTGTCCTATGTATATAAATATTTATATTAATTGTAACTTTTTAATAAAAAGTAGCTAAAATAAAATTTTCTTTTATTGATCTAATTAAGAATTGACTTAACTATTACTTGTTTTTAAAGAATGTTTCACTACTTTTCTTTAAATCTACCAATAAATTATTTACATTTGTAAAAAAAAAAGTAACAATGATCTCATGTACTCTTTCAGATAAAAGAGTTATCTGCTTCACGAATAATCTGAAAGTCTATCGTTATAGGTAAGGAATATCAGATAAGAGAGGTCGTCTTTTAATGAGAAAATCATAGTTTTCTATTTACCCATTCTTTTGTGTTCTTGATATAGTATTAGATACCACGAGTTCATTCGAGCCTAATTTCAGATCAAATTCAAAATAAAATTCACTTTTAGGCATACGAAATCATGACGAACAAGAAATGTGTAAGATGTTCGACCAGATATAGATGCTATTGTTTTGTCTCGCGAAATTAAAATAATGGAAATTAGAAAAAGTTTGACAAATGCTGTCCAGCTTTTGGGATTGTTGTGTCTTTTGTTTTGGAGTTTCACCTGGAATACGCCAAACAGGTAAGTTACGTTTTTTACTTAACGATTTTCTTTTCCATTTGGGATAGAAGAAGAAAAAAAGAAAATTGTTTCCCATCTTGCCATTTTAGTATTTTAAAGTTTTCTTTCAAAATGGTTGCTTAAATCAAAGGCTCTCTGTTCTTTTTTATTGCTGCTCCATGAGCTTGTTTTCTAGTAATATTGATGTAACAAACGTATGCTTTGCTTTATGTACCGGGTGATCCAAAAGTTCGTTTAAGCTATAAAAATTCATTTAAAAAAAAGGAAGAAATAATTATAAAGAAGTACAGTTAACAGAACGGGCTCTCAATGAAGTCGAATTTTTTTTAGCAGCAAAAATATTTTTAGTCGTGTTTGCATTAAATCAGAGAGGTGTAGGAGGATCTTGTCTCCACGCCTAAAGGTGAGGGAGAAAGGGAAGGAAGACTAGCCATATTCAAATCACTTATTTTATTTACAGCACAAACCACAAAAGAAGTTCGATCAATTAAAGCTAAGAGATGCACACAATTAATCAATATGAAGACAATTAACGAGGTACACGAGATATGAGAAGACTTTAATAACTTGTAACACTTACTTCAATTCAATTACTCTGACTTCCTAGCTATCTAATCTAGATTAAAGCTTAAGTGACAGATCGTCACCTTAATTATTACAATTATCAATTACTAAATATCTGCGTCACACTTTAAATTTGATTAATCACTACTCCACTAGCAGTCTATCCCATATCTCCCCTTCAAACCTGAAAGCCTAGACTTTATATAGTAGTCTTAATTTGCATGTTCACGTTCTCTTCTTCGGAGGAAGCTTTCTAATAAAATAATTTTTAAGGACCAAATGTTCCCCAAGAGAACTGTTAGTGAGAAGATCGCGAATAGAGCCGTCACAGGTGTATTAGCTGTAATAAGCTTCAGGCAGAATGGTGCACTTTCATATTATGCCATTCCTGTTAACTACCTTTGGTTCAGGCAGAGAGATTGGTAAATGTAGCAACCTTGCATGGCCGCCACGTTTGATTGACCCCTCTCCGGTTGACTTCTGGTGCATTTTTCCTGCAGATGGGACATCATTTGTGTACCGTTCATCCCCGTCGACATTGGCCGAACTCAAAAGATTCTATGTGTCGTGAGGTTTTTGTAATTCACTCCGATGTTTTGAATTCAACTGTAACGAGCGCAGGGAGTCGCCTTGGTTGTGTCGTACAATTTTCTGGATGTTATATTGAGTAATTTTTATTGCAAGAATAAATAAATGGAGAGTTCTGTTTTTCGGTAGGATGGGTTTCGGGTCGTCAGCACCCTCTACCGGTGACATTTTTATTTATTTATTTATTTGCTAAAAGAATCCGATTTTCTTGCTTTCCTTTTCTTTCAAACTGTACTTCTTTGTTATCTTTTCTTTCTCGTTATATGAATATTTAGAATTTAAACGAACTTTTGGCTCGTCCGATATATTTCAATTATTAGATGGGACTAAATAACTGATAGTTGAATGCAATCAATGTTGTTGATTACTGTTGATGATATATAAAATATCGTTAACCATCTACATCTTATAATACGATCTGAAACAATCCAATACCATTTACTTCAAATCTCTTTTTGATATCAAATGTAACATGCCATCTATAGTATTTGTTTTATTTTCTTTTATAATTAAAACTAGCTGGTGTACAGTTCTTTGCACGGGTTAATTGAAGAAGTATAGCATTCGAGATGGAAGGGTAAAAAAAAATTATGAGGTAAAAATATATTAATTTATATTTATATTAACTCTCTTCCTACGCATCCCGCGATTTCCTCGAGTAACGAAGAATGTAGCAAAATTTGCGCTACCAGCGAGTTCCACGAGTATGCATTTTTTCCTACTATTTAGCTTTGTAACTGTGCTGTTTCTTTTAATGTTTTCATTCATGTTTTAAGATCATATTTTTAAGATCCAATTCAATATTTTAAAATAAAAACTGTTTTACAAAAAAAATTTTGTGTACTTTAACTCAAAAATGTAGATTTGAAATAAGTAATAAGAAAAATATGTACGCTATTTTCGAGCCTACTCTGATAAAATAACAAAGCAGCGAAAGGGTTAATTTAATTTATATTTATATAATTTTATGTAAACTGTAAAACTATTTAGTGGGAAAAGCCACAGCATGCTGATATTGAATTATAGTGTACAAAAACTTATAAATCGAAGCAACTCTTAGCATAACTTTTTAGATATATCAATGTAAGCAATTTTTTTTAGGAAAACCTTGCTTTGTCAGTATATCGTAAGGTAAGCTAAAACTCTAAAACAAAAACTCTTTTACCAAATAAAATATAAAAAAAACTAAAACTCAGTTGTTAAAATAATGCATTAAAAATTATTTATTCGAATAGCATTTGTATATGTCACAAAGTCGCCCATCCGGTAGAGTGGTTAGCGACGTTGACTGCTGTGCCGTTGGGACTGAGATCGAATCCCGGAGAAGACATGGGTATTTGTGAATGTATAGTTCCTTCGCGGCATGGGGGTACTTTAAATAGCTGTCGAGCCTTAAGTCCTCTCGTGAGGTTGGTGGAAGGGGAAGAGAGGTGGGAGGCTCCTGACCACCCCCAGGGTGTTCGCCCTCTAAATTGGGGTGAAACCGAGCTAAATCGTTCTCTCACCTGTATGGTGCTCAAAGCTGCGGCTAACGACATGCGTCACTTAGCCCTTAGCCATGATGAATTTCGTGGTCCTTGATCTGGCCTTTGCCGATCAGGTGGCATTGGTAACAGCAACAAATGTCACAAAGGTAAAAAGTAATAGATAAATACAGCAATGAAATCAATACAATTGTAATACAAATATCTAGCAATCATAAAAAAAATAATAAAAACTGTACGAAATACAAAAATTTTCGTTTCGAGATAGGCGGGGAGTCATATGACGCCATACTGCTAAAACTATGAAAAATCGCTTAAAAATTGAATTTAAAAAAATTTAAAGTCCAATCAACCCTATGTATACACCATCATGGTCCATAACTTCGACGTGCTAAATTTCAAGCGTCTGAGTAATTCTTTCTTTGTAAAAAGAAAAAAAAAAGATACAAAATCTTATTTTGTCTATTTTAGTTTAAAAAGAGAAGCATACACTATTATCTTATACTATAGTTATACTTTTATCAATCAATTATTTCTTGAAAAAGTGTGCATGGCATTTCACCTCCTACACTTTGATGTGGAAAATTAAATATCCCTTTTGCATTAAGACCCAAAGCTAACTTTTTAAAATAAAAATTCTAAGAACCTTATCCTATAACCAATTATATGTCTAATATCCATAGTAATTTTTATTAATATTGGAGTTCTTTTTTCTGCCCACAACAGAGCACGTATTTTGAGACATTCTTTTACATGTGAATCGAAGAAAACTTCCATGTTATCCCTCCACATGCTTTTTTAACTCCCTGTTTAATCGTAGAAAGTGATTCCCTGACCATTGATGAAATCGATTATTTTTCAACAAATAATTAATTATTGATTTATTTTCAGCTTTGATTTATCAGAAATAAGGAAATCTTTCAAGGAACCTGTTGCTAAACCTTGCTTACAGGATGTTTCAGCCATCGAATACTTGAATAAAGACTCCTTTGTTATAGAATCATTCAAAACTGTGAAATATGTTGGTGGTTTTGACTGGAAGGTTTCTAGTGCAGAAGATTCTTTATTGCCGCCATTTAATGATTGGAAAGAAAAAGAATTGACTAAACAAGGTATAAAGAACTGTAAAATGTTAAATATAACTTATATTTTTCCTCTTTCTACTAACTAACAATACTTTTCATCTAACATAATAAATAATGTTCTTTTATTTATATTTATCAACATGCTTTTCTTTGTTAAACATTTCAGAAGAAACAGTAAGGAATAAAAATGAAAAGGCTAAACTAGTTAAAATTAAATACATGCATTGACAAAATTCTGAAATGTTGTAGAATCTATTAATTCTTGAAAATATCTTCCCCTAGATCAAAGTTTTTAGAAATTTTATGAGAGGCATATCTTAGAAATAAAACAACAAATGAAACTAAAATATGTATTTAGTGTGTTATCAGCAAAGTAATGTAAAAGAACTTACTCAAGTTTAAAATAAAAACTACTCTATAGAAAAGTCTAAACCGTTTCTCTCTTACAGTATATCAGAGAATATATATTAAAAATAACTAGGAACAAATTAAAATTATCTTGATGATGAACTTGCTATTGGAAATGTCTCCTGCTGCTTGCCACACGTGTTCCAATTGGTGAATTAGATCAAGGTAAGGTCGTAAATGTCTATTTATCAGAGCCCGATTGTGCTTAATTTGGTAGAGATTTAAATAAAAGGTGTTTTTTAGAGGTATAGAACTTTAAATTGCAATAAAACAACGATGTATTAATTCGATTGACATGAATTTTTTTTATTCGAAAGATAATCTTGTGGCATTACATTTTAAATATGATTTCTGGCATAGGACTGCCACGGCTGGCTCGGATGTGGTCCAATCTGGACGTCCAATTTTCGATGACTTTTTCCAACATTTGTGGCCGTATATCGGCAATAACACGGCGAATGTTGTCTTCCAAATGGTCGAGCGTTTGTGGCTTATCCGCATAGACCAATGACTTTACATAGCCCCACAGAAAATAGTCTAGCGGTGTTAAATCACAAGATCTTGGAGGCCGATTCACAGGTCCAAAACGTGAAATTAGGCGGTCACCCAACGTGTCTTTCAATAAATCGATTGTGGCACGAGCTGTGTGACATGTTGCGCCGTCTTGTTGGAACCACAGCTCCTGGACATCATGATTGTTCAATTCAGGAATGAAAAAGTTAGTAATTATGGCTCTATACCGATCACCATTGACTGTAACGTTGTGGCCTTCATCGTTTTGGAAGAAGGATTCCACCAGCCCATAAAGCGCACCCAACAGTCAGTTTTTCTGGATATAACGGTGTTTCGACATACACTTGTGGATTAGCTTCACTCCAAATGCGACAGTTTTGTTTGTTGACGTAGCCATTCAACCAGAAGTGCGCTTCATCGCTAAACAAAATTTGCTTATGAAAATCGGGAACAACGGCAATCTCGTTTTGGGCCCATTCGACGAATCTACGCCTTGCTTGATCATATTTAAAATGCAATGCCACAAGATTATCTTTCGAATAAAAAAAAATTCATGTCAATCGGATAATACATCGGTGTTTTATTGCAATTTAAAGTTCTATACCTCTAAAAAAACACCCTTTACTTTTCGCGCCGGTCAAAAAAGTTTTGGAAGACAAGCAGTTGAAAGGCGTGTCGTGTCCGGCTGGGTATTATCATGAGGAAATGTAAGCTCAGGGGACCATGAATGGAAGGGCAACATTATGGCGAGGCGCGTAGAATCACATCGACATACTGGGAGACATGTTGGGATCAAAGGGGTCAGGTATCAAATGAAATGACACTCCCTTCCATAACAGTCAGATGGAGCATTTCAGCGCTGTCCTTGCGTCTCCAGGCACGTCTCAGCTGTTCCTCCGGGCTCAATTCAAAGCTGGACTCATTGCTGAAAGCAATTCTACCCCTGTCCATGAGATTCCAGGTCAAATCACACGGCACCACTGCAAACATGCCGGGCGGTATGCAACGGTGAAGGGCAGTTGGCACCTTTTCTACAATCGCTGAGTCGCCTTTTGAGGGTCTTTGCAATCAATCACTGGTATCCTGGTTACACATTGTATCGCTGTTAAAGACGCGTCAGGAAAGGTGAATGTCGATCCTACGATCCTCCAGAGAGAGACCAGTGGTTCCTAAACTTTTTTTAACCCATAGACCCCTTTTTATAGTCAAACTTGTCCACGGACCTCTTTTTATAGTCGAAAGTTGTCCACGGACCCCTTTTTAAAGTCAAAACTTTCCCGAAAAAGCTACATAAATGCATAGTATAAAAATTGCCAATTTAAAAAAAAAAACAACAACATTTTGTTGAAGAATTGTTTATTGAAATTATAACTTTTGTTTAAAAAAAATTGAGGGCTTGAATGAATGTGACGAGATGTTATGAGTGTATTTATGTCAGTCTCAATGTTTATGAGTAGCAACCGCAAATCTCCACGAGCACTAGTTTTCAGTCGATTTCTTTTCTCTTTTTTTGTGGTGAGGGTTTTTATGGCACTGAATCCACGTTCTACCAAATTGGAAGACGGTAACGTAATCAAGAGCTTCTGCACAACAACCCATAATGCAGGATATAAAATTGGGATTTGTTTTTGTTACCAGAATTTGTGGTACCCTTGCTCAAACATTGGTTTAAATCCCTTATTTAGCGATATTTTAGTAACATGTTCCTGTATTAGTATGGATTCATCTGTGTTTGAGATCTGAGTTAGACCACGCGCAAAAGAGTTCAACACCCAGTCGGGAATATCAAATTGAATTATTTCCATTTATTTAAATTTCCGTAACAATAAAAATGAATCAAAATTTTTTTATTCTATATCAAACCTTACACCCCTTCCTGGCGTTGTTCAGGGACCTTCAAATCAGTTTTGCTTTTCCACGGATCCCCTGATTGATATCGGGAGCCCCTGGGAATCCGCAGGGATCACTTTCGGAACCACTGCACCAGACCTTCGTCTTAGGTCGACAGTTATCTTCTAGACTCTGTGGCTCTTACATTATTGCTAACAACACTGTTGTCATTCCAACCTAAATGTCGAGAGATCCAAAAATTTTATAGTTCTGCTTCCTTTTATCTAATTGCACGTCCTCTAGCAAATTCGTACGTATAGCATCAGTGCTATCTATGGGGATCGATGGCACGATATTCTCATCGATGCTATACCTTAGTATTGGAATATGCTCTTTTTGAAACACTATTCGGATGCTTCGCTACACTGAACTGAAGTTCCAGCTAGTCAGGCAAAATTTTAACATTTGCATATTCTATCATAAGGCAATGACCTAAATTCATGACAGTCCCATAATAAATGCAACCACGGGTTCTCCATTGAATTCTAAACTGACATTAAACTTGTGTGTATTTGTTGTTCTACTCTTATAACATTTAAATAAAATTTGAAAATTAATCATTTGGTATAGATGATCAAATATTAACATTCATCTCAAAACGTTTTTCAAAATTAAAAAATTCTTGTGTTATACGCATACTTTTCAGTCAGTTGCGTTTCGTTTATTTAATTGCATTATTATTGTTGATAAATACGTACTTTAAAAGAAAGCTTCTGAAAAAGCAAAAGTTGGCAACAATGAAGCAGATGAACTGATTGGTTGGAAACACGTGATTGTATTTATCATATGATTATGACGTCGCATGAATGTATAAACTGATTGGCTTGAAACATGATTGTAGCTATTATGTGACTGTGACGTCGCATGAATTTAACGTATTTCGTCCAATTCGAATAACTCCTTGATGCTTTGCATTTTATGTTACTGATTATGTATAAATTCCAATGTTTAAAAATGCGTCTTTTCGCATGTTTTTTTTTCTTTTTTGAAGTTCTTTTGCTGTATAATATTTCCCTTACCTCAAGGTATCCGACTACGTTCGGAACCGTGATTTTAAAAAAGCGCATAAATGGATAATTTTCATGAAATTTAGTGTCACTCAGATTAGAATACATGCATAAAATTGTTTTAAGGACGTTTTGACAAAAAAAAAATTTATTTAAATATAATATTTTGGCAAAAAATTAACTTAGAATAATCTCTTTTTTCAAATGTTCTTCTTTTGTGAAAAATGGTTCTATTATATTAATATTTTGCCTGTATATAGCTCAGACCTCTATACAGAGGCTCAACTCGAATTTTTTTGAAAAATTCACATTATTTTCAGAGTTACCACCCATTGAAATAATTATTGGCGTTTTTTTTTCTTAAAATTTCTCCCCTCTGTTGCTGTAAAATATGAATAAACCCACTTCTAAGTTATATATTTCAAAAATTCTAGTTGATCCTCTGTACAGAGGTCTGAGCTATATGCAGGCAAAATACTATTATAATAGAAGCATTTTTCACAAAAGGAGAATATTTTGAAAATGGGTCATTCTGCGTTCATTTTTTTTGCCAAAATATTATATTTAAATAAATTTTTTCGTCAAAATGTCCTTAAAACAATTTTATGCATATAATCTAATCTAAGTGACACTAAATATCATGAAAATTATTCTTTTGAAACTCGCAGTTCCGAACGTAGTCGGATACCTTAAAAGAAAATTTCTGATATTTCTCAGTTTGTTTTGCAGAAAGAAATGAAGAACGTGATAAAATTGTCGTACCTAAAACTGCAAGGCGAAAGCTCAATTACGCTTCATCCAAATGTGGTGCAAAGATTTTGGCGTCCAATCAAGATTCGAAACATCGAGTATCCATTCTGAATGAAAAGGCCGATGAGTACATGCTGAACTCTTGCAAAATTAAAGTGTGGTTTGTCGTTGAGTTATGTGACACCATAGAGGCGACTCAGGTTAATATTTTTATTTTAGTGAATTCGAAACTAAATGTTTATTACTTCAGAATTCCTAGTTAACTTTTTTGAAAATTTGCTCCGAAGTTGTGTCCTCAATAAGTTATTAGTATTCGTAAATTAAAATCTATTTTTATTTTTAATAAAAATAGATAGATATATTTTTAAGACTGTTAGTAAAACTCATCATTTCCTTACATTAAATATGTTAATTAGAACACACTTACTAAATGAAATGCAGATATTTGAGGAAGATTGCCAAAATTTAGTTACATTCGTCCGATTTAAATTTAGGTCGAGTTATTCCTAGTTAACTTTTTTGAAAATTTGCTCCGAAGTTGTGTCCTCAATAAGTTATTAGTATTCGTAAATTAAAATCTATTTTTATTTTTAATAAAAATAGATAGATATATTTTTAAGACTGTTAGTAAAACTCATCATTTCCTTACATTAAATATGTTAATTAGAACACACTTACTAAATGAAATGCAGATATTTGAGGAAGATTGCCAAAATTTAGTTACATTCGTCCGATTTAAATTTAGGTCGAATTGGAAGATTATGATTTAGAAAGGTCGAATCACACACACATTCAAAGATATTGCTGGGGTTGAAAATGACTTAAGATGTAAAATTTACTGAAATGTTTCAGAATATTCATTAGAGGACATAAAACTTAGATTTTTATACCCAATTGAATTGAATTGTACTTGGTAAGATAACCAGCATAATTAAAGTAAATTTAAGTTTACGAGTATTATATATTGTCTGGAAAAGTATGCATCTAAAAAAAAGTGTCATAATTTTCACCCAGTGTTTTATGCAGACTTCTTTCACAAAGAGAGCACTGGCGTAGCGTACTCCCCACATCGGAGGGGGCAGAATTCTAGGGGGCCCAAAGCCTGTCTGACGCCAAGTACGTAACCTTGGTAAGATTTTGCTTTAAGTCCATAATCTGAATTTGCAGGGGGCGGGCAAATATACTACGTTCACCACTGGGAGGAGATATACACTCTATAACAAAAAAAAAACGACCAAGAACAAACCGAGAACGAGTTGCCCTATGGACACAAAAATTGGTGAGTCGAAAGATTATGTACAGAATAGAAAATGATTAAAATTTCAGTAAAATTGAATGATTTATTTCAGTTACATAACGAGTTCAATAAAGTGTTGACCCAATTCTAGCCTAGATGCATGTTGCCACACAACGTGGCATAGAGTGATAAAGGACCCTGTTGGTCTCCTACGGCATTTCTTGCCAAATTGGCTCCAATTGTCGGACCAGGTCATCAGCATTCCTTGGTAGATGCAGTAACCTTCCCATCATATATACCCCAGACAGGTTCGACTGCAGAGAGATCTAGTGACCTGGCTGGCCAAGGATGTGTTTGACAAGCTGTAAGACACTTCATAGCAACACATGCCGTATGTGGCCTGGCTTTATCATGCTGAAAAATAAGCCCAGGGTACTACAAAAGGAACGGTAGCAAAACAGTTCACAGAATGCCACTGACGTACTGCTGTGCTACAGGTTGCTTCTAATGACGACCAAAGGGATCCGGCTGTAAAAAAAATGGCACTCCAGACCGTAACTCCTGGTTGACGGCGTGTGTGGCGTGAAATTGTGAAAGCAGGATCGGCACACTTTCCTGGGCGTCTCCATACACGCCTTCGATGATCGACAGGACACAATTGGAAGTGGGATTCGTCGCCAAATACTATACGTTACCAGTCAGCATGATTCCAACCTGATCAAGAAAAGCACCACTGTAATCTGGCTCGACAGTAGAAAGGCGTGAGTGGCAGGTTGCGTAGTGGTCGATACGAGCGTAAATTTCGCTCTATCAACCGTCTGTGAATGGTCATGGTGGACACTCGTGTGCGGGTTGCTTGTCTGATGGCTTATAACGACGAATCAAGCGTTGTGACACCTGATCTGACAATCAATCTGTCCTCCCGTTCTGCTGTAGCCCCAGGTCAACCGCTACCATCATGACGCTGAAATCTACGACTGTCCACTTATTCTTGCCAGCATCGATTCGCCTCATTTGACGAGCGATTCTCCGATTTGCCCAACCTGCCTCTTTCAATTCAATGATACGACCTCTTTCAAACTCTGACAGTTGCTCGTACTGAGCTCGAATCGTGTGGCGAGTCATTTTTTCAGTCATGGAAAGGTATCCTAAATCTCAATGCAACAGAAATTTTGACTTTCAGATTGAGAATCGCTTCTTATAGACACCTGTTGAGTGCGCTGTAGCTCCCACTATTCATTTATTGGACACGAAATTTGAATCATCTGCTTGTTTGGTACAAATGTCTTTGCATACGAAATTTATTACAATCGGACAACTCCTTCTTGATGCGTCGTTTTTGTTATAGAGTGTTTTTTAAAAACACATACATAGACTAAAGCGCAGTTTTCTGCCTCAAATTCGACCTTAGTGTTCGCCACTATTTGTGTCTGCTCGCTTCTGTCCCATTCTGATTAGAAGTTCACTTTGTAAGCTCTATTCAGGGGGGTCCCAAATTCATGGTACAAACTTTAAAGGTAGGTACATGACATTGTAATAATTAGTTATTGTATAGGAATGTATGGGTGCAAGTGACGCGGTGAAACGCAAACGGAAAATAAAAGAAAAGGGAAATATAGTTATATCGGTTGGTTGCGTTGACGGTAGAGGGCAGAAGATGTCTAGCCACCGTTCAACACGATGTATCTCATTAGAGGAAAGTGCCATTCACGCAATTGTGCTGATTCTACGATGGCTATAAGTATGCCGAAAATGCAGCCATGCATTACATATACGGCCTTGCGAATGGTAGTGGCAGAGCTGCTCTATGAATGTATTACTAGTGGTTTCCTGATCGACGAATGCCGGATTTTTCAGCGGTTACATCGTCGACTTCGTGAAACACATTCGTTCTACGTCAATAGACGTGATGCTGGTCGGCGAAGAACTGTACGCAGTCCAAGCCTGGTAGAAAGCATCTTGAACGTTGTGTCTGATAGACCAGAGTTAAGTACAAGATCTGTTGCTCATGACACAAGTGTGAGTCATCAGACTCTTTGTAGTGTTAAACGAAAATCGTTTACATCTCTTTCATTTTCTGCGAGTACAAACCTTGAATCCCGCGGTTTATCCTTTCCGACTACCAGTGGATGGTACTACACTGTGCGCTGCAACTGGACTTTATAGCTTCTGTGCTGAACAGTTATGAACTGTTATTATAAACATTACACTTGTTAACGACGCTATCAATAAACACTTTGTCTTTCCTACCGTCTCTAATTTTTTGTGTTTGTGCCTTACCTTGTCACTTGCGCCCATACATTCCTATACGATAAATGATTGTTACAATGTGTGTCCTGTACCTACTTTTAAAGCTTGTACCATGAATTCGGGACCACCATGCATATACCCAACTAGCCGAACTCTCACGTCGGCCAATCAAAACGATTTTCCTTTTATTTTCTGAACTTAGTCAAAATTCTTTGCTAAACTTTTTTCTTCCTTGGAACTTTGGACTCTTTTTGCAACCGGATTGGGTAGGTGTCGTTCCGCTCACATCTTTGCTTCTGCTACTTTTTGTAGTTTTTGTAAAAGCTTTTTTTATGTTGATTTTTATCTTCAGTAAAGTACAGAAGTCTTTCATTTAAATTCTCTCTCAATAACTTACGAAGGCTATTTTTAAAGTAAGGTCCGTTGGCGCGTATAGTTGCCTAGTTCACGCGTGCGCCGCAACGAGTCTCTGCGTCACTGACCAGCATCCTTTGCGAACACATTCGCATCATTTCCAGCTCTGTAGCAGTCGTGTAAACTTCGCTGTGCATCTTTAAAATGTTTAAGGTGACTGAATCGCCCGCCAAGGGGGAGATACGGTCTGTTATCCGTTTTTTGACTGCGAGAAACATATCGGCTGCAGACATTCATCGCCAGATAACAGAAGCTTATAGCACAAAAGCAATGAGTGACAGTAAAGTTCGAAAATGAGTCAGGAAGTTTAAAGATGGGTGAAAAAACGTCCATGACGAAGAACTGATCACTGATGATTTGATGCAAGCAGTTGAAACAAAAATTCGTGAGAACAGGAGATTCACGATAACGACTTTTCTCGATCGGTGGTATACAAAATTGTGACTGAAGATTTACAGAGGTTTTGGACCCTGCACCATACAGCCCCGATCTTGCTCCGAGCGATTTCCCCCTTTTTCGGTACCTCAATCACAGTCCTGGTGGGAAGCATTTCAGTGACAACGAATAAGTGAAAGCGACCGTGAACTCTTGGCTGTCCGACTAGGCGGCAGACTTCTTTGAAGAGAGTTTTCAAAACTTATAGTTCTGAGGTATGGCAAGTGCATTAATAAACTAGGAAACTATGTAGAAAGAACAGGCAAAAGTATGTGCAATCCTAAAATAAAAGTTTTTTGAAACAAAATATTGTTGTTATTTTTTTAAAAACAAATGGACCTTACTTAAAAAACAGCCCTCGTATTTGTTCACATCAAGTACACTGCTGGCCACCGTAAATGCAACACCCTGAAGGAAGCATGCAAATAACATGAAATTTACAACATGCATAAGCGGAGGTGAGATATGCAAAAAATTAGAATTTCAGCGCAGACACACATCACGCACGCCTGTAGCGCCACCTCAAAATGCTATTTAAGGCTTGGAGTTTTCGACGATTTCATGTTCGGTAATTGTGTTTTTCTTGTGGTTTTTTCAAAAAACGATCAGTTATGTCTCGTAGAAAACAACGGTTAGCTTTTGATCAAGTATCCGAGTTCGACAGAGGAAGGATAGTGGCCTACCGAGAGATTGTGGATTATCTTTCAGGGAAATCGGTAGTCGCGTTGGACGAAACCAAACAACTGTAATGCGGATATGGGACCGTTGGATGCAAGAGGGTACGACGAACCGATGTGGCCGATCGCATCCACTTAAGTGCACCAGTTCACGTGAGGACAGGCAAATTGTGCGCATGGCAGTGATGGATCGCTCAGTCACATCACGAACCGTAGCACAGCACATTGAGTCTGTAACGCATCATTCAGTGTCTGCGCGTACCATTCGACACCGTTTACAGCAGAGTGGTCTGTTCTCAAGACGTCCATTGCTTGGTCTACCCTTGGCGCAGAACCACAGACGTCTCCGTCGCCAATGGTGCGATGAAAGAAGTATGTGGGTGGTAGAATGAATGAAGTTGTCTTTACTTACGAGTCACGCATCTGTCTGCTACACTACGGTGGTCGAATTCGAGTCTGGAGACACCGTGGAGAGAGGATGCTGAACAGCTGCGTTATGCACCGCCCCACTGGTCCTGCACCGGGTATTATGGTATGGGGCGGTATTGGATATCACTCTCGCACTCCTCTAGTACGCATTGCCGGTACTTTAAACAGCCAGCGCTGCTTCTCCGAGGTGTTGGAGCCACAGTTGTCCTTCCTTACCTTCAGGGCTTGGACACAGCAATATTTCAAGAGGGTAATGCGCGACCACACGTGGCACGCATTGTCCAAAGGTTCTTCGTCAATTACCAGATTGAATTGCTTCCCTGACCGGCTCGCTCTCCGGACCTTTCGCCGGTAGAAAACATGTGGTCCATGGTTGCTGAATGATTGACCCAGATTACACCCCCAGCTGCCTCACCAGATCAACTTTGGCAACGTGTGGAAGCTGCTTGGTCTGCTGTACCCCAAGAACACATCCGAAATCTCTTTGAATCAATGCCGAGGCGTGTGGCAGTGGTGATCTCCAACAATTGCGGCTACTCTGGCTACTGATTCTCGCAGGAACCACACTTCACAGAAGTCTCTAATTGTAATCCTTTGATACTTGGTCAACATGTTATCTACAAAGTAAATTTTGTTGTGCTATCTCTTGGTGTTGCATTTACGGTGGCCAGCAGTGTATTTTAACTGACACCGGACAATAGGAAATTTAGTACAGTCATTCTCAATCCCCGATAGAAGATTAGAACCCGGTATGTGATTATGTGCGCTTTGCAGTCATCTCAACTATCGTATCTGTCTTTGCATTGGCCTCAATAGCAAATAAATAAATTATGTATTGATATCGAAAGTAGTTTAATATGAAACGGAAGGATGTGAAATATTTTTTAGTGTTATAGGATATTGTGAAAAAAATTAAGTTTATTAAAGTTTATTTTATTTATATAGATTGTATATATGCATGTATTTAATAAAAAACAATGAAACAAAAACATTCACAAGAACATTATAAACTATAAATTTAATACAAAATTTTCAAGCTTTTGAAAGACAAAACATTTATTGAGTTTTTGGAAAATAATCTATTTATCTTTGCATTGTCTTTTTTAGTATCAAATTGTTTGATGTTGTTCGTTTTGTTATTCATTTCATCATTTGAATGTGCGTCTAAATAACTGCGCAAGCTTTTCCCGATGTTCCTCCTTTTGGATGACGTGGGAACTGTAACTGCATTAGTCATGTCACGAAAATCGCTTAACACAAAAAGATTGCCCTTCTGGGAATGAACAAAATACGGAAAACAACAGAAGTGCAGGTGAGATTTCAGAGAGGTGTGAAATGAAAGAGAGAGGATTTCACATGTTTGTAGAAAGGAGGCTAACTTCGGTTTGAAACACTCAGAACAGCATGTGACACGAGCCAATTTTGTTCGACTCAGTTATTTTCACCCTCCCCTACCTCTACAAATTCCCCACCCCCAAATGAATTGAATATTGCAGCTCATGTTCCCTCGTCATCCGAAATTAGGATTATAAAGAAAACTATGCGCAGTAATTCAGACGCATATTCCAACGGTTAAATGAATAACAAAATGGACAACTTCGAACGATTTGTTGACAATTCAATGCAAAAAAAAAATTATATTATTTTCAAAAATTTGAAAATTTTGTATTATATGTCATTAAGCTCTTATGGTAATTTTTGTTTGATTGATTTTTTAATACATGTATGTACACATACCTACGTAAATAAAATGTACTCTAATACACGTAATTTTGTCGAACGTGTTGTTTTTTCCCCCCTCTAACACGAAATTCTTTAAACACGAAAAAATATTTCAGTCCCCCTTAGTTTCATGTTAAGGGTCTTAGGGGCGAAAATATAAACAATTTTCAAACAGGTTAGAATTTTTTTAAATTTAAATTAAATCATTCGAATCTTTTATATTGTACATTATTTACAAAGGATTATGGTTTCAAAAAAAGTACAAAATGTTTGAAATATAATCATAATTTTAAAAACTAAGCATATGAAAATAAAAAGTAATTTTGTAATAAATATTAAGTAAAATTTTTGCGTTGCGCACTCTATTTTCTAAAATAGTAGCCTTTGATGTATACAACTTTATAGAGTTATAAAATGTACCATACTCTTTAAATCCTACTTAATTTAAGACTAATATATCTTTAGTATTTCAAAATATTTGAAAAATATTGAAATTTTAAAAAACAATTTTAAAAATGCAGATTTTTTATTTTTTAAAAAATATAATTTATTTTATTTATATAAATATACTATAGTGTAATAAGGATACATTTAACTTTATAAATCAACTGATTGCTAGTAATTAAACCTACTGTTTTAGAAAATAGCTTGCGCAACGTAAAACAAATAATATAGAAATGTTTCTTATTTTCATATGCTTATAATTTTTAAAATAAAGACTATATTTTAAACATTTTGCACATTTCTGAAGCTTCATTCCTTTATAAATAATGTGCAAAAGATTCGAATTTTTTATTTTTAATTTCAAAGAGTTATATATATTTGAATATTGTTTATATTTTCAGCCCTCTAGAGAAAGTTAACACCCCTGAGACCTTTCGCGATTTTCTCTGTATTTCAACCAAGAATCCTTAAAACTCGTCGTTTTTTATCATTTGTTACGTATTCACCAAACTTTACAGGAATGAATTTGGGATTTATATAGGATAATTTGTATTCAATTGCATAGAATCTATGATTATGTTATTCAAGTGATATATTTACAAGAAATTTATTTCAGCCATTATTTTGAAATTTAGATCGAATTAGCTAATTATGAACTTTTCTCATCATCACCGAAGAAATTTTCTGTATTCTCAAGCAGTATCTACCCGACTCAAACATGGAGCCATCTTGGAACTTTTGAGGCTGAAAATCAAAGAACGATGCAAGTTTTTAATTTAGACTTCCGGAACCATAGCAAATTCATAAAGGTAATCGTTTTCTACTTCTTAAACTAATTTTCAGATGCAATACAGCACAAAAATTATTTCGAATTTTTTTTACGTAGAATTTACTATATTTTTTGCCGGTAATTTAAAAATGTACACAATACATTTTACGCAGTGGAGTGTCCGTTCTTCACCCGAGTAAATTTTAAAAAACTCATCATTCTGTCCAGTTAGTTTGCATAGGTGGGGGAATCCCCCCACCAAAATCTATTTGCCTTCGTTTTAAAAATTGGATTTTTACATATGATTTGATTTGTGTGTTTCTTTATATTTTTAATATATTATATGCATGCATGCATATACATGTGTACATATATTTTTATACATATATATTTTTAAAAAATATGACATTATCTTTTAACAAGTGTTTGGCGCAGCTCGGCCAAAGTTGGCCCTTGCGCCACTAAACCCCACATTCACTTCACTTCACTTCACTGCATAGAATATTTTTAATGAGGGGTTACATGCAGTCCATGCACACACACACAAAACATTTCCTAAAATGTAATATATATATACACTGCTGGACAATTGCTAAGGACGGATCACAAATTGCTATGTAGCATAACATTAAGCGATACATGAGGCCTAGTAGGATAAAATATAGTTGCCACACTGTTCAGACATTAGAATAAAGAATATTTATTGTTCTGGAAAGTACAAAAGCTGTAAAACATCTGAAAGAAAAAAAATGTTCATTTGATCTGCGTATGGAGAAATGGAACAATGCATCTAAAAGTCAGCAGGCACATTAAAGAAAGGTATCAGTACGGGATATGTCCACCGTGGAATGTGATGCAACATTCCACACGTCGTACCATACTTTGCACAACATTATCCAGCAGCTGTTGAGGCAATTTATCCCATTCCTCTGTGAGTGCACGGATGAGGGTGTTCTTGTTTGTCGGAGGATAGTTTCGACCAGCAACTTGCCTCCCCAAAGCATCCCACACATTTTCAATGGGGTTTAGATCTGGAGAACGCGCTGGCCATACGAGACGTTGAATACCCTCGCTGTCTAGACAATCCTGAACAGCGAGTGTTCGATGACATGTTGCGTTGTCGTCCATAAAAACAAATTTATCACCGACAGCACCACGGAAAAGACGAACATGAGGAAGTAGAACTTCAATGTATCGTTGGCCCGTCATAGTCTCATTCGCAACCACATGTAGGTGCGTGCGGCCATTGATCATGATGCCGGCCCACACCATGATACTGCATGTCGGATATGGGTCCTTTTCCTGGATATTTTCTGGACGATAAGCAGTACCACTCTCGCGCCAGATGAGTTGGCGTCTACAATCCGATGACAGACTGAACCTACTCTCATCTGAGAATAGTACGCATGCCTAGTCCTGTTCAGTCCAATTGTGATGCTCACGACACCATTGCAAACGGGCAGTGCGGTGCTGTCTGGTCAATGGGACACACACAACAGTCTGCGTACGTATAGTCCTCCTCCCCTCAAACGTCTGGCAACAGTTTTTCGGGAGATCTGCTTTCCTGAGGCAGCAAGAAACTGATTTGGCACCTGTTGAGCTGTGGTGCGCCTGTTCCTTTTTGCTGATAGGACGATATATCTGTCTTCTGCAGGCGTCGTACTTCTAACACGACCTCCCCCGTGCCGTCTACTACACATTCCAGTAGTTTTAAATGACTTCCACAGCCGTGAAACAATGCTGTGAGTGATGTCGAACTCCCTGGCAACATCTGTTATTTTTCGCCCTTCTCTTCGATCTTTCCAATAATTGGGCCACGCATAAAATCATCTATGTGATGTCGGGAAGACATGCCAAAAATTTTAAGTTCGTCTATTAAACCTTTCCTGTAAAACTTTGACTTGAAACAACAACTGTCCACACGCGTCAAAACCTTTAAAGCTCTTATGAACGCTATCACGTGATGAACAGACGTAGGAAAAAAATTTGCATACTCATACTTCTTCTTACTAATATCCCGCACTTATTCTAATTTTCCACATTTTGCTTCCTTTCATTTTGTGGTTGCTATGGATGATAGTGTTATCCGTCCTTAGCAATTGTCCAGCAGTATATATATATATATATATATATATATATATATATATATATATATATATATATATATATATGGCCTAATTTAGCGACAGCTTTAGAAATCATAATAGGTCTCCAGTTTAGTCCAAAGACATTTTTGTATCTACATTTGTTGTGTCTGCTGAATTCCAATTTCTTACTTCTTTAGCACTGTAGGTTCTGGTACTTCTTCATTTTTATTTTATTATACTATATAAATATATATATATATATATATATATATATATATATACACACATAATGATGGCTTATTTTAATAATTTTCGAAAAAAACTTTCAATGAATCTTCGAAAATATACATCAACTCAAAGAAATTACATTAACTACATTAATTACACAAATTACATTAAAAAGCAAACTGAAACAAGTAAAATAAACCTGGCTTAGGTGAAGTTTTGTCATAAACAGCACCGGGGAATATCCTAGTTTAGAGTCCACAGCTTTAGCGAGACAGACAAAAAAAAAATTACTGACAAATTGCACTAAAAGTTTGCTTTTCTGTATTGGGCTGCTATTCAATATGACTACAGTCAAATGGATGAAAAAATTAAAATTAGTGAATTAAAAAATGGATTGGAACAATATATGTATAATGAAATCAAAATAGAAAAGAAATAGAAAAAAATTAGCATTAACTAAAGTTAAAAAATATCTAAACCCAATAACTTGAGCCAATTTAACTTAAGAATTAACTAAAAAAAACTACATTGCAGTAAATGAAGTAAAAAAAAACTATCTAAAACAGATAAAATAGGCTTAGCTTTGAACAATTTGTCATAAGCGAAGCGAAAGCATAAACTAAAAAAAAATTTCCATTAACTTTAACTAAAAATTATGTAAAACAGCTAAAATGAACCAAAATTTACCTTAAGATTAATGAAACGCATAAAATACGAGGGGTGATAAAAAAAAGGTTACAAGGCGAATAAAAAAATATTTATTAACAATAGATAGAAAATAAAAAAGGGAACTAAGAGGCATACGTACCCATCATTTTCCGACATAATCACCAAGTCTGTTTAGGCATTTATCAGAACGCAGCCCAACTTGCTTAAAACGTCTTGGTTGAAATAAGGTTCTTGCCCATTGAGCCAGATCTCAGCAGATGCTTTCACAGCACTGTCTGAAGAAAACCGTCGGCTGGATAAGTGCTCCATCAACCTCAAAAACAGGAAATAGTCACTGGATGCCAAATCTGGGCTGTGTGTGTGGGGGGGGTGACTGTCGTTGAAGAACTTGGCCGGCAGCTCCCTGCCATAACACTTAAAAAAGACCCGAATTATTTTTATCTTTACATAATAAGCTCTTCTGGTTATTAATACTATATGGACCCAATGACACTGGTAAAAATGTTTAAGAAATTCCCGCCCCCGGAATGTAGACGGTACCCACACGATCGTGTGGGTTGGGCTTTATATGTGAATCAGGTCACCTATGAAATTTTACGAGTTATACATTTTTAGCTCTAAGTTGAAAGAAGATACAATATCTTAATTCAACTAAAATTGTTACAAATAAGGAAATTATTGATGCATAATTGATTCTTTTATTAACTCATTATTTATTTACTGTGAAAATCTTTAAAACATGTTTTGTTTTCGACAAGTATAAATAAACATTGCATTTTTAACAACATGTTTTCGAACTACTTTCGTTATTTTCAAATCTGCACTTACGAGGCCTCGAAATGTCATGAACACATCGAAAATGGCTATACATGTCATGCCTTTTAACTCGGAATGGCCAGGATAAAAGGTATGACATTGTATAGTAGGTGGAATTTCGATCTTTTTTCGAGTGGAATCACAACACTGTTATCTTCATCATCAGTTAAAATACTTTTGTTAGTAGGTGGAGAGGCTGCTAACGCTTCAACTATCTCTAACTTAAATTTTTAAGCGATCCATTTTGATTTTTGGAGGAATTTTATTTGATATTGCATTTTGTTTGTACTGAAACCAGGAATTGGCAACTGCTAAATTAATGTAATGAATGTGTTCAAGACACTTTTATGATAAAGAATGATCCAAAATTGTCTTTCCATTTTAAATATCTCCATGTTTTTCTTCATCGCTCTCATCTGAACTTGATTCTCCTTCCAGTATACGTGATTCATAGGTTTTGTTTGCAGCATTGTCATCATCCGAGATATTACTAAGTTCTGATCTAATGATAATTTCATTTGATTTATTCATCATCGATCGCAAGATTTCTTCTTGTGTGAGATTTCTTCTCCTTTTAGACACCTAAAGAATTTTTGATTAAAAGTTAGCTCAGTATTCCATGAAAAATAATAAAGTGTATTAGAAAATTTTATTACATAAAAAATGAAATATCTAAACCACATCTTAGTAATTCCCACCGAAAAACCCAGTTTTGTTTTTTGGGTGGGGAGGGGCGAGATATATGGATGCAGATGTCTATGTAAAGGATGAAAATGCCATACCCCTCATCAAATGTGTGAAAGAGAAAATTAATTGCAAAAAGAGAGAAAGAAAAAAGAGACTCATCCATGGTAATCCCAAGGAAATATGGTTTTAATTATATAACAATATATTTCGTTTTTATTTAGGATTCTATCAACATTATTGAAACAGAAAACTCATATGGCAAAAACTTAACTTTATACCTGCAGTGACTCAAGTAACACCCAACCCGCCCGATCGTGTGGGCATTACTAGCAACATTAATAGAGTATAATTAAAAAAAATTCTATTTTACAATTATTTAAACTTTAATACAAAAATTTGTATCTAAACAATTAGAAATATATTGATAATTACCTTTTTACGACAGATAAAAAGAAGACGTGTTTTCGTTGTATTTGAAAACAAAGTTAGATGATTTGCCAACTGAAAGTAAATAATGGTCTCCAACCACCGTCTGTTGATAAAGATTGATACTTCACACTTTCTGCAAATCCGCTCAATCGTTAGATACTGGATTTTCTTACATACGACTTTTCCAGAAGTAAAAACTTATAAGAATATCTAACCCTCGCGATCCTGCGGGTTGGGTCTTAAAGGGATATTGCGGTTTTCGACATCCTACTTGCCTGATTGAAAAGAGCGACACCATTTCGCTACATGTTGTCTGCTCATTGCTCCTTCACCATAAACTTTCCTGATTTGACTGTGAGTGTCAGATGCAGACACATTATTTGCCTATAAAAATCGAATCACGGCTCGCACTTCCGAACTACACTACGTACGCATTCACCAGCTGTATGACAAGTAGCGCCATTTGTTGCCACTTTGGAGAAACAAAATTTCTCCACAATATGCAGTTTTCAAATGCTGCAGCTTGTAACCTTTTTTTCTCATTATCCCTCGTAGGTTTAGTTTTAATCAAACTACATCCAAATCACAAAAGAAAAACTCTAAACTGTGTGCCAGAGTTAAAATGTAGTTGTTGAGAGAATACATTTTTTTCAATCATACATTCGAAAAAGAATTGAACTTCCACTTAAAAACACGAGCAAATACATAAGAATAACAATAAATAAATGTAATGAAGACGACAATATGTAATGATCTAAGAAAAACTACATGAATAATTATTTGTCAAATTCAAATATAAGAATGAAGTAATTCGCTTAGAATGAAGTAATTTGCACTTATACACAAACAGAACCTTTTATAATCCTTAGTAATAGTTGGCTCTCATGAACTGAAGCTACTTCAACATATTTAATTATTTTTCATTTGTCACGCGTTTCTGTCAATGTAAAGTATCTGGCAACACATTTGTTTGTTTGATTATTTGCGATATGTTCTTATTTTCGAATCGAAGCATGGAATAAGTTAGTTATGTTGAAACTTTGTTCAAGTGAAATTCTTAGTGTTAAAATTCTCTCTTTCTCTCTCTCTCATATCCTGTCGAATTTTTATTCTAACTTATCTATTCTAAAATACATTCATTCATGTTCTCAAATTCATTAGGTCAGTTTTTAATTTTACAGTCCACACACACACACTGATTCTATTTAAATTAGACTCTATATCTACAGTAACGTATAATCACACTTGTAATGATGCTAAATTTTTATAAATATAAGCTTTTTAAGCTTAGATGGTTAAATTTTGTATGTTTGATCGAGAGAAAAACTTTTAAGAGCAAAGAAAAAATTTTCATTCTTTCAGCCTACCTCTTTGAAATAGAGTTCACGAATTAAATGAAAGCATACATGTATCTAAATAAATTTTTGAAGCTCTGAATGTATTTTCATTTCTTCAACTGAAATCATTTTCGTTTTATTGATATACAAATATTGAAAGTTTTGGATTTTGTACGAATTCTTTTCTTATAGAATGATATCAATTCAATCTGCTGCGCTATGTTTTAAGGGGGCATGAATTTGCACATGAATTTTCGAAAAATTATCGATTTTCACTTTTTTATATATTTTCTGAGTTTAAATATTTTTGTTAAAAATTATGTATGATATGAGGAAATACGATAAATAGAAGTATTTTTATTTATTTTTTAAATAAAACTACATTTTGGCACGCATCAAATGAGCTCTGCTAGGAGCACCTATATTTTCCCTTGTATATGTTTTTGATGATCGTGAACTCATACATGTTCAAGTGGAAAAATTTGACTGAATTGGGCTTATCCAAAAGTGTATGGGTACACGTCTTTTGGATCTTAAAAGCGCAACGGAGAAAAAAGTTGTGATGGAGAACGCCTAAGTGGTCGTAACAGACTCACCGACATTTTAATATCAAAAATTTAAAGGTATTATAGTATGGCAATTAGAAATATTATCATTGATCTACACAGAATGAAAATTTCTGTGTCTGGGTTGTTTATTTTCCTCTTCTGTCTTCAAACGAGAGCCCTCAACATAGACTGTGTCTCGCGAGTATAAATGCCTAGTGCAAGTTTTAAGACAGAAGCTTAATGTAACGAAAGGCACTATGATCATTAACACATAGACACGTGCTATATACGATAATGAATTAAATGAAGCCAGTTTTTAGAGATCTAGGTGATCTTATGTTATTAAGAAAATGTTTACATTGAAAGACACAGAACCCCCAAATGAGTCAGTTAATAGCACCATATGGTCAGTGATTCCAAGATTTACATTAGTGGAATTAAAAACTCTAAAATTTGGGGTAAATATGGCTATATTCCACGGTTCAATATGAGTCACGTAGCAAAATTAATGATCTTAAAACATCCTGATGCTGAACCAAGTTATAACTGTTTGCCATGCTTCAAAAAACAAGATGCACGTAGGATTCGTGTAGCCCAACGAAAACACACACACACATCTTGAAATCCCCCAAAAAAAAAAAGTCAAAATTGTTAAAAATAATGAAAAAAAGAAAATTAAAAGAGTCTTTTGTAAGAGCAGAGAGTAAAAAAAGACTTTTTGAAAGTACTAAAAAAGTAAACGATCAAAAAATTACAAGTTTTTACTTTAAAGCCGATTTTCTCAAAATGTAAAATTTTTCATTCTATGTACTTTTTTCTCAAAAACTACTAATCATATAATATAATCCTTAAATTTTCAGTGAGCATACTTTTAATATTTTACACATTTTAATGGAGGGAATTAGATATATCTAGCAAACCTTTTTAGTTTTGACTTTTTTAAACTAAATTTTAGGAGAAAAAATTGGACAATTAATTTTTTACAAAAAGACAAAACTTTTCTTTAAAGTTTTATTAATAGTACACATAACCTACTGTAAAAATTTTATGCTTGAGAAGTAACTGATTTCTTAGAACAAGGTGCATAAACTTACGCAATTTAACATGGGCTCCTATGGACGTAAATTTGCTTCGATATAATATAATTTGAAGACAGTTTGTTTTTAAAGAAATTTCTCATTGAACCTCTGAATAACAGATTAAATTTTTCGAATGTAAAATTAATATTTCCCTCAAATATTGTTTGATTTTTTATTAAAATATTAATCGAATAAAATTAATTTCCTTCCATAATATTAATGTTAAGTGCTTTTGATTTTAATTACGTGTATGTAGCAATTATAACTTCTTTTCAAGGTGATCATTTCCAGCCATCACGGTAAAGAACATTTTTGTGCTTTGAGTGTCTTTCGAGTTGTAGGATATTCCATGGTGTATGATTATAATGAAATCATACAGGCAAGCTCAGAAAATAATGAAAAAAATATATCCATGACAAATGGTACGACATTTTTTATAATTTTATCGTCTAAATTTTGTTTGATAAATTTATGTATTCTTTAAATGTGAAATACGTAAAATGTATATTAATCTCTTATTATTTACAGAAATAGATATCGGAAATCTGAAGGAAATGATTTCGAACTATACAAATGAGTATGTTTAAAATTACTTCAAACATTTTTTAAGAGGACTTGGTACCCTAAAAATCACAAACCTATCGTTTTTTTTATTTTCATTTAATCTTATTCTTTGCATTATTATCTTTCGATTGATATATCACTTGTGCATGTCGGAAAGTTAGAAGTTGAATAAAACTTCATTTGAAAACAAATTAGGCAATTCAGCCACACCCCCTTTTTAGAAAAAAAAAGCTAAAAAATGCTTTATGATAAAAATAATCTATTTTATAAATAGAAATAATAACTATAAAAAAGAATGTGTAGTATTAAAAGCAGAATATTTCCGAGGCAATACAATAAGGTAATTTTTCTTCCTTGTGAAATGTGTGGATGTAAAATTTTTAAATTAAGGCATTTTATATTAATAATTTTATAATTTCAGTTCTTATTCCTGATATATTTTTCATACAAATGTAATACTTTAATATTATAAGAAGAAAAACAGCTAAAATTTCTGTCGTGACAGAAAAAAATTTTTTTTTAAAGTTTTTCTTGAGTTTTGTGCAATTAGTACTCTCTAAAAGTTGATCATTTATAAAAATGTGTGGGTTGAAAACATATGAAAATGCAATTATTTTAAAGAAAAAAGTATAAGTAATATCTTAAAGTGGTATTTTAAGTTTAATTAAGCTTATAATAATTATTTTTTCAGAATTATAAACTTTAAAGTGGTTTTTCTCAGTTTGTGTTTTACGAAACCTTAGTGCATTCAAAATGCTACTCCTTCGACAATTATTTACCAATCACTTCAATTTTTTTCCTGCGTGTTATAAATAAAGCATGTAATAAAATTAGGGATCCGTTTTGCTATAAACTGAATACTTTTTTTAAAAAAATAAAATGTAAGACATTTTGGCTTTTTCGTTGATTTTTAGCCTGTATATCAACATTTTATTTTTTTTCTCAAAAACGAATGAAGTTATTCTAAAATCGATCCCTAAAGTTGTTAAGAACATCCATAAGAATATTATAAAAAAATTTCAGGTCAAAAAATTAATTTTTACAAAAGGAGTAGGATTTTAAAATTTTCCCAATTTTCTTCAAAAAATTTAATTTTTTAAAATTGTGTGAATAATATATGAAAATTTTCATCTGGTAACATTTTCTTGAATGGAAACATTGTATAAAATGTTAAAATATAATTTTTAAATACGTAAATAAAGAAGTTTTCTCAAAGGGTGCCAAGTCTCCTTAATGTTATTTTAGTTTTCAACAAATTGAAAATATTTACGAATTAAGCAAAGTTCAGAGCTGAAATGTCAAAGAATATAAATGGCATCCAATGGTGCACACAAGGAAGGGGGAGGGGTCCTAGGAGTCCTGACCCCCTAAAGGCCCTTGATTTTTTTTCCGATTGATTATAATTCCAAGTATGCAGAACGTAAAATTTAATTAAATATTTATTATTAATGAGATTAATTTTATTAATTAATGCTAATTATTTATTCAATAACTAGTTTTTTACTGTGTTTTGTTCCCGAAAATCGACAAAATCAAAAGGAGCATGATACAAGAATGGTAGACTTTCGACCCTGGACCCCCTTGAAAAATTCCTGTATGCGCTACTGATGGCATCTATGCATTCACCAAGCATTGTAAAAAGTCACCAAGCATGTCAATTTACGTGAAAAAAAATTCAAAGCAAAAAAAAAAAAGTGTTACATCGTATATGTTTAAATGAAATAGTAATTTTTGTTCTGGTGAATTTTTTGGTAACTAAAAAATTTTCTTAGCTAAAAGACACTGTATTAATTTAAATTTATATAACAAAAAAATGCACTTATTTTTGTAAACCAATAATATTTCGATAAGATGGATCCTAGAGTGGCGCCGCCCCCGTGTACAAAAACCTAATATGCCGCCTTTCTCGAGAATTTTTTTTATGTTTTGACTAATGCTTTACGCTGACGTTATAAACTCCTCTACCTGTAAAAGAGTAAAAAGTAAAACATTAATAAAATTGAAAATAGACACAAAAATAACTTTGTTCCTTTATTTTCTTTTTCTATATTGAAAGTTTATTATTAAATTGAAAACTTTTAATTTCCCTTAATGTAGGTTGAATTTAAGAGCTTCTAAGTCTTAGGTAATATTAACCATATTACATATTTTCGAGCAACTTTTACAAAAATCATTTTTGAGACGCCTTTGTTGAGCATCGATCTACTGTGCCGCTGACAAGTTAAAAAAAATACTTTCCGTGCTGTATTGCAGGCTCTTCCGCGAATTTTGCTACCAAATGAAGGATATGTATAAAGAGTAGACCAGGGATAGCGAACCATTGGCACGCGTGCCTTTGATGGCACGCAACACCATATTTTTGGCACGTCAGTGATCAAAATGGTTGGCATTTTATTTCAAAATTTTAAAGTTCACTATGAAGTATTACGAGCAAACGCAAGTGGCGGGAAGCACACTCGTTTGTTGCCTTGGTTACGTCGTAGACTACTATTGCTTATGATGTACAGTTTGTCTACGAATAACATAGTCAATTTCATTGACACAACTGTATTTTAAAGTTTTCTGTGTTATATTTACGATTTTTAACTGTGATTTAAGTTGGCTAGTTTAGCAAAAGAATAAAAAATGCAAAGTATTAAGTGTATCAGAGAATTTCAAATTTGGTGGAGCGAGAAATATGACATTATTAGTAAAGGCAACAAAAACAAAGCGGTGTGTATTGTATGATAAAAATAGTGGTATGCAGGTAAAACGGTATTTTGAAACAAATCTCAATCCCTCTTCTAAAAAAATGTGAGCCACAGCAAAAATAATTCATTGCTTAGACACCGTTTGGCAGATGACTCAAATACATTCTACAAAAAGTAACTTCTTACAATCCTAATATAAGTTATTTGTCATCCAATCTGAAACAACAGAAGTCACACTATAATGTTACTTTAATTTGAATTACACACGTATAACTAAAACAATTATAACTGTACAGTACAAAAGGTATTTTTTCGTTGTAAATAGAGCTTTGTGTTGTTAATATTTAGTTTTTATTTTTTTCCCAATAATCTCAAGTCAAAACTATTTGACGACACGTTTAAACCTCATTAAACGCTCCTTTAGAAAAAATGGCACGTTGATCCAAAAAGGTTCGTCATCCCTGGAGTAGACATTAATGGACTATGGGGACCAACACACCAGTAGCGCACACAGGAATTTTTCAAGGGGGTGTCCAGGGTAGAAAAAGTCTACCATACTTGTATCATGCTCCTTTTGATTTTGTCGATTTTCGAGAACAAAAAACAGTTAAAAACTAATTATTGAATAAATAATTAGCATTAATTAATAAAATTAATCATTAATAACAAATACTTAATTAAATTTTACGTACTATATACTTAGAATTATAATCAATCGGAAAAAAATCAAGGGGTCAGACCCCTAGGACACCCACCTTGTGAGCACCACTGTGCACTAACATTCTTTTTTTAAGCTATGCTATGTTATCGGAGAATCGGGACTTATTTAGATTTTTCAATAACAATTTTAAAATTCAGCATATTTATTCGACTTATAATAAATTACAATAAATATTTATCAGAGAAGATTTTTCTCAATTTTGAGATAGAATTATAGGCGTCTGTGGTCGACTATTGTGTGTTTTGGCCGCCCGCGTGCGATGCAAGCAGAGCACATATTTGCTAGGATCGGCCCAGTATTTCGAAGTACAAATTGTGCACTTAACATTGTACTTGATGAGCGAGATCATTTTTGTTAGTGAAGTTGTGAACCAGTGTTTTTTAGCAAATATTTCAAAATAATTACCACGTTATATCAGATTATAAAATCAAAAACTGAATTTAGTTACTTATGTTCTGTTTTTCAGAAATACAAGTAATCTGAATACATCACAAATAGATACTGGAATGAAAAGAAAATGGAATTCTAATTCTGTTCTAAAAATCTGTCAAATGAAAGAAAAATATTGTAATTTTACTGAATCATCCAAAACGAGTTCGAATCACTTGGCTTGCTTATTTTTTAAAAGAATAATTTTGAAAAATGATACCTGTTATGATATTTGGTTTGAAACAACATCTACAGCCATTAACTCTACTCATTCGGATCTCGATCGAGAAACGAATTCTTCTTTGAATTTTGAAAACTACGTACAAAACAATGTTTCCGATGATAAAAACAAAAAATTAAATAAACACCTTGTGGAATTTCACAACTCCAGTACATCATCTAAAAATGCACCTTTGCAGAACACTAACTCATCAAATAAAAATAAACCGAATAAAACATTGGAAATACTTTCTACCAATGTCAAGCCTTCTCAGCAAAATAGTTACAATCTTGAGAAAATCGAAAATTCGACTTCATCAAAAGGTAACAGAAATATTTCTCATGTAAATAATAAAGTGTCCGAGAATATCAAAGAAGAAAAGGGTGCACATTTTGACAAACATTGCGATTGTTCCAAAGATGCAAATGTTGCTGAAATGAAACAAAATGGTAGCTCTTCCGAAATTTCTCAGTTCGAATATGTAGAACAAGATGTAATCGACAGTGCAACACAGATGCAGAAAGAATCCATTCTAGTCAAATTGACGATGCGCATAAAAGAATCGGAGATAAATCTGAACCTTATAAACAAGTACTTACAGCAGCTCAGCGAATCTTACAAAAGACAAATACAAGATATGTTAAGCATGTTCAGTGGAACGGTGAAAGCTATACGTATGACATCCGAAAAAGGTGCAGCAATTGTAAGTATTCATTTATTGTATCATATACTGTATGTATGTAATGCATGTTGTAAACAGGGGGATTCGTTACCAGACCGTCAAACTTGTAGGGTGTGTAGGGGTACACAGACGAGGCAGAGTCGCAAATGCCATAGTTGCAAGTCATGGGACACGGAAGCAGAGAAAATGAACAGAAACACATCAATCAGCATAACACCCTTATGTGGACTTAGGAGAGACCTCATTGTATGCAGCCCCGCACAGTTCAACAGTGTTTCTAAGTCAATGTTTGGGCAGGCATTCTTGCTGACAACCTCATTGGACCGTGCCCTTTTTGCCATAACTGGACAGAAGGTACGGTCCAATCTGAAGACAGGACAGAAGGTAGGATACATCTTATCTTCTTTCAACAAGTCCTGCCCGAACTTCTTGTCACAAACACATGTTCCTCCGTCTTTGCGCCGCTCCATGTGGTACCAGCATGACGGGGCTTCCCCTACATTATGGAATTCACATCCTTGAAAAAACCTTAACGTAACCTTTGAAACGCGGTGGATAGGTCGTGGTGTCCTGGTTCACTTGCCTACCAAACACCTATCATGCATGAACTGCTTCTTCTGGGGTCACATGAAGAGTTTGGTGTAAGAAACGCCCTTTCCTTCAGTCGAAGACCTTGTTGCTCGAATATCTGTCGTGGCTGTGAGCATACGTGACTTGCCAGGAATCTTCTATAAATAAAGGAATTCCATGCAGTGCCACTGTCAGATCTACCAGATGACTTCTGGTAGATCTTGGACACCTGTTGTAGTACAACAGGACACCTGTTGTAGTACAACTTTAGGGAAAAAGTTTTCTGTCCTACTAAAGTGCTGCTGTTTCTGCTCTTTTTCTCTGCTTCTTTTCCCCATAGCTTGCAACTACGACCTTTACAACCGTGCATTCCTATGTGATTCCGAGTCGTCTGTGTACCCCCTACACACCCTGTAAGTTTGTCAGTTTGGTAGCGAATCCCCTTCTGTATACTGTTACTCTGTACCTCTGTATATGTAAAAACAAAAAATTAACAAAACTTTAAAAATAAAATGTTTTAAGTTTAGCACACACATGATGATTTGGCGAAATTATATTAACTCTAAAGCACAGCACAAAACTAATTAGCGTTTCAATTTTTTCTCTCCATATTCTCGTAAATTCTAACACCTTTCCAAGGCCTGAAGATGCAAAGGAGTTGAACCACGGCCCTGAATTTGCTGATATTAACATTTTTTTTTAATACTGAGATGTGGATCACTAAATGTAACCACACATTTATCAATTTTTTTAAAAAAATTCTTTAAAAAAATAGTGGGCTGAGATATATATCGATCACACTATTGTGATAAGAGATTCTTTTTTTCCCTTGTGAAGCAGATTCTTTACAACACACAGACATAAAAGAATTTAAACGGATTTCATTTTGAACATCATATTCTATTTTTGTGGATTAACACACAGGCACAAAGAAACTTGAAAAGATTAGCTGAGAACAATTTCCATAGCTCTTTAAAATTTTTCTTGACGACACTCCAGACCAGTAATACTCAACCTGTGGTCTGCATGGGGCCCGTCGGCCTTTTTCGAGGGGCCCGGTCATGGCCCATTGCACTGAGAAACTCAATTATTGGAGAACAAAGTACAAAAAATTTAACAATAATTTTTATCAATAAATCAATCAAATGTATCAATTTGTTTTGTTTTTTCTAATTGTAGAATGCAAGCAAGAGGCTTGGTCATATAGATGAAAGAAAATAGAAATTATCCCTAACTCAGTAAAAATTCATAAAAATAAATATTTGTGTGTGTGTGTGCTTGATAGAAAAGTTAATATAATATCAAAATAAAAGCCAAAAAAATGAATTTTAATATTTTGATCAATTTTGTTTGTCAATGTTGCTTTGGTCTTATAGTGTGTTTTATCACTTATCCGCATGTTGCGGCCCGCATGAAATAACTGCCATGTGTATGCGGCCCTGCGGAAATAAACGTTGAATACCCCTGCTCCAGACACTAGGCAACTCAAACATTCCCTTAGCAGGCATTTAGCTTCCTGCAGCAGTGACAAATCCTCCTGGCTAGTTGCAGATATTTAAACCCAGATGAAATATTTTTAACGCGTCATGGTTTAATTTGTAATGGATAACTTTATAAAGACTCCATTATTCGTCTTGTTTTAGTCGTGGGGAAGTAGCTGCTGATTCATCAGACATCTATGAAGGTCAGCATTAGGGCTCAATGTTTGGGAACGTCGATTTTAGAAATTGCGTGTTTCATGAGCTGCTCACGAGCAGCCGTTGTAAATACTTACCGAAAATGGTGTATGGATGGAGAAAAGATCAGTCCCCGGACAGTCGTTAGTTAACCTCGGCTCGATGACTCTAGAGAAGAACATTGTTACGCATTGTGCACCATGACCGAAGAGCTACGACGAACCGATATCAAGAGCAGCTACAACAATGGCGAATCCTAAAATTGTGTCTCAACACGCAGTGTGCACTGTGGCGAATGTTGGTCCGACACCATTTGATTACGTTGGAGACCAGAAGTGAATGGTGTTGCTGCCTGAGGAAGTGGGGGAGAAGGGTTTCCTAGAATCCCGTTCCCCTACGTTCCGGATAGACTCGTCTAGAAAAGGACATGCTCGAGGATCGGTTTTGAGGGTCCTGACTGGTGGCAGAAGGCATAAACGTGCTCTGGATGTAAGATTGTTTTTTTAATGTTGTGTAAATAAATTGCACATGTTTATATCTCTGGCCTGGCACTGCAGCGTATGGGATTACGCAGCCGGTACTCGAATCGCGCCCCCAAGTTGTTTGCACTCCATCTCCAACATTTCCAGTAATGGGCCATGGAATAACGGCATTAGGCTATAGAAGAATGGGGAAAAATCATCTGGCCCGCCAAACCATTATTTCTGGTCAATTTGAACTACTATTCAGAAGGACGAAAATGCCATTATCTATCCAAAATAATAGTATCTAGGTGGTCTACTGCACAGATATCAGGTGGTGGTGGTACAATATTAGGGCTTTGTTTTCAAGGGGCACATAGAATCTATCATCCCCATAGAACAACCCCTGACACTTATGTACTATGTGAATGTCATTGTACATCAAATATATTTCTTCATGGTAACAGTATTTCCGTTGGGGGAATTATCAGCAGAATACTACACCATATCATAGGGCCGAATCGCCGAGGGATGGTTCCAGAAACATTCTGGTGAATTTCAAGTCATATATATATATTGACTCTTGAATTCATCTTGTGAGAACTCCCTGGATTCCACCCTGGAGACCAAGATTGTTTTGAGGCAAAGAACGACCAGACGACATTTTTACAATAACAAATTATATTTATTCACTTGAATCAATTATCAACCTTCTAATTACAAAGATTAATCAATATGTCTACGTCAATGTCATTGACCCTTACTATTAAATTAAATCACGAAACATGATACTAATCAACTATTAATATCGAACGGAATTACAGGAATAAGAGGATCGAGAGATACACGCAATTTGAATTACTAGCATTCATTAAATTCCCACTAACTTTATTATATATTTACTCTTATGAGATCCGATAATCTAGATTTAAATCTCACCATCCTTTTACTACCTTACTTTCCAGGCGTATCAAACTTTCCAATTGTAGATCGCTGCCTAATGATCAGCGAGACGCTAATCGCACAATCAACTTGAATCTTAAGAACTCCGTCAACCTATTCCTTGGCGTAATAGCAGACTGTTAACTTACAACACTCTCCTTAAATACTTATACTAATTTGCATCTCCCGGTTTCTTCTTTTAGAGCTGGTTGGAAATATACGCGAATTTACAATCCCCAAAGACGCATAAGATATTAGTGATAAAGTGCAGTACACATCCGTCACAACCTGACATGAATCCAATCGAACAGGTGTGAATCTACCTGGAAAACCGGATTCATACTAGAAAATCAGACTGCACCTTTCGAATACATGTCACGCCGAGTGTTGTCGGTTTTGAGGGTGGCGAATACTATTTCGTGCCAAATTGGGAGCATAATGTAGCATATATGTGTGCATGAAAATAGAGCTTAAATTAGTGAAATTAGATGCACCTCAATAAAAATGAATCAAAGCAAAATCTCATATTTTCCGTGTATGGATCTAGTTCACAAGGTTAACTTTCTTTTTTTTCCCCTTTATATAACGCAAAAGGTTCTTCAGTTGTAATTCGTATTCAGCGATTAATTAGACTAATAAAATGTTGTTTATTTATAAATCTTTTCTTCTAGGATAAACAACAACAAGTTTATATAAAAGATTTAGAACACAGGATGAAACTTCTAAGCAGCAAAATTCAGTACTTGGAAATAGGTCAAAAGAATATTCTGAAACAGGTAATAATTATTAAATGGTAGTGAAATATATTTGTTTAAATTAAAATAACGAGTATAATTTTTCTTTTTTTTTTTTGTAGGTTTTGGAGCTGCATGGCTTTTTTCTCATTCTAGATCTGATCATAATGTCAACGCTCTTTAGTATTTTCTTTAATAAATTTCGACGCAATGAATATTCTTTTAAATAAAATAGTTGTTGATGAAAATCCCATTATTTTAAATGAAAATAACTCTATTATTAAAATGAAAGGGGAAGAAAAAGTATTTACGGGAAACAAATAAACATTTTTTTTTTCAGAAAAAACAGGCTTATTTACGATTTAAAGTAAAATGTCTGAGAGAAAAAAAGAAAACGTGTCAGTTGTGTGATAGAAAAAAATTTGTCGTCCATCTAATCACCTACACGAAAGATTTATATGTAGTAAACCATGATTTTTATGTTATGTTATCTCAGAAATATTTAATTTTATCTTATTCATTATTTTTAGCGGATATTTTTTGTATTGTAGATAAATTTTTTTTAAATATTGGTTTTTCAAAGTTCGACAGTCTTTTAATTCTTTTTTGGAAACTTATTTTTTAATCCACATCCCATTTAAGTTTTATCAGCTTTGGTAGCATTGCAATTGCTCCTGACAATAGTTAAAATCACAGTCTTAGTAAATAGACTATTAAGTCCGTAATGGAGTTTTAGTAAGACTTTAGTGGAAACAAAACAAAAATTATATCCCGCTATTACATCAAATAAACAAAATAGTCTTAGGTAAGCAGCATTTATTATTATTGCTGTTGTTTTTCTCACAACTGATCTTCCAGTTTTCAAGAATGTCCCCTTTTAAAAACTGAATGACCGACTTTTCATACGTCTGGAAAATATATTGTATTCTAGTTGTAGTTAATGATGGAATATATACAGTTGAGCGGATCGTGATTATATGGAAGGGGAGGTGGAGATATTATTAATCGAAACCTATCTATTCACGTGGAAAAGATATTATATTGTATGGAGATTAGGCGAAAAATAATTTCAAAATTTAATATTGCAACAAAGGAATTGAACTTTCGAAAAAATGGGAAAAGACTTTTTTTTGGAGAATTTTACGCTTAAAATAAATTATAAATTTTAAAAACTAAAATATACGCTTTTGTATTTAATCGAACTAAAAAGTAAAAAATAATTCTTAATATAAGAATAAAATGATTAACGAGAAAATTAATGTCATTGGGGTAAAAGCGTGGGATACTCGATATCAATTGTTATAATTTCTTACTAATTCTATTCCGAAATGCTGAGTTAGTGTAAAAACATAGTACAAAGCACACCCTACGATTTAACCCCAATGACGCTATAATTTTCTCGTTAATCATTTTATTCTTATATTAAGAATTATTTTTTACTTTTTAGTTCGATTGACACACACACTACAAAAACGTGTTTTTTAGTTTTTTAAATTTATAATTTATTTTTCATTTTTTAGTTCGCTCTACAATAAAAGCGGGCTTTTTTTAGTTTTTTAAACTACCATTTATTTATTGATGAATGAATCTTAAATGCGTCACTTTTTTAGAATCTGGAATACCCACTGGCATCCTATCAGTGCGTCGATATGGCCTGGTTTGCAAAATGTAGCATCAGTCAACTGAAGGAAATCTGGAAGAATTAAGATTGAAATATTTAAAGCGGGAGAGTATGTAGAGTAAATGATATTTTTCACTAAAAAGAACTGTATATTCTCTCAGAATCTTGCATCAGAATTAAACATAAAAGTACACGCTTTAAATCGAACAATTTGTTAGAAATATTTGTATTAACCATGAGCGTTTTCGCTTTAGGGATGTAACTTAATCTTTTAATTGCCAATTCTGGAAATGTGATCTGGAATTAGTCGCCAAATATGAAAATGGGCACTCGTTATTCTTGATGATTCTGATCAGGACAATGGAACAAAATTATAAAATTATTAAATCGTCATCGGTTCTTGACAAGTATGAAAAACTTCGAATTAATCTGGCTTTTTAAAGTGGGTAAAAGTCGAGTTCAAAGATTCCGTTACATACAGATGAGGCTACTAAAATTATTTTTCTACGATATAAATAACCAAAAGTGATTATTGATAAATGAGTAGTCTGAGTAGAATAATATGATTGCAACATTTCATAACCCAGCGCTATCCCCTCACAGTGTGGCCGTGGTAGCCTAATGGTCCAGGTAACGGACTCATGGCCGGTGTCTCGTGAATTCGAGCCTAGAGCATCTGAATACCCTTCGTGTAGAGGGGGGCGATGCAAGTTTGATCTATCGAGGTTCAAACATCGTCCCGTTGATGTGATATGGAAGTTAGGAGGAGGGTGACAGTTCTGGTATAGTCCTCTGTTGCCGAAAGCCTTCGAGTAGCTGAACAGTACGACGTTAGTATTCACTCATTCACTCTCCTCACAGACGATCTCCACAGTCCGGTCCAAGCTGCTTTCCGTCTCATACACTGTCATTTCGGCAGTAGGTTATTATTTTTTTAAAGATTTAATACTAAAGAAGCTGTCCAATGTTTATTTCTTGTTGCTATTTAGTGGGTGTCCTCTGATCGCAATAAATATTAAAAAGACTACTAAAATTCGTTTTTCTTTAATAAAAATTACTTTGATTTGTTACCATAAAGCAGCTCAAATATTTAAACTTCATCCCCCTTGTGGGGTAGTTCTTAACATAATTTTTTTTTATTTCATACTTCCCTTCATCTGTATACAAGAGAACATTTTTTCCGCAATGGTAGGTTTTGAAATTCGGAAAATCAATTTTTCGATCCACTCTAATACATATTATTCCAGTTGTAGTTTGTGGTGGGGTCCATCTCATAGCTTTTGAACTATGATGGATCTATTAATAACAGTTAGTATAATTAAAGGATTATATACCTAAAAATGTAATATTAAAAAACTTTTCATATTGCATATAATTCCCCTTTCTTACATCATCAAATAATACAAAGTTTTACTATTAATATGTATACAGGGTGTCCCAGGAACATTGGGACAAACTATAAGGTAGGGGGACGTAAAAAGGATTCAAATTTGCATAGCAATCCGTGGTCAGAAACATCTTCGTTCGGTGCTATTTGACGTTGTGCAAAAGAGCATTTTCGGAAACAGATCCACATTACCGCAATCATTTAAGTCAGTGATTCCCAAAGGGGTCTATATGGATCCCCAGGGGTCGATGACGACTTACAAGGGGTCTACGCCAGCAAAAAAATAAATTGGGGTCCATGAAGGGTAAAAAGGAGTCTACGAAAGCCTCATCTGGTTTTTCTTTTTAATTATTTTATTTACATGGGCAATGAAATATTTCTGGTTTACGTGTTTACACTATTTTTGCAGCTTTCTCCAATTCGTAGAATGGAGTCACAACGGACATTCCTAACGCCCACAGGATGCCCAGGGTCATATAACTAACTAAAAAGGGGCAGGAAAGTTTTTGGAAGTAGAGACCTACACAGTAGATATTTCACTTTACTCCTGAGGATTAAAATTGGGTTCGTTAAACGGTTGTAATTTCAACCATCAAGAGACTCATTTTCAAAGAAATTGGGCAGCTGAAATATATATATATATACATATATATAAGTACACAGTTCCATCTCTTACAATTTACTCGCTTTAAATAGCCACAGGTAATTGTTTTTAATTTCTAATTATTTTGTATTTTTTAATAGTAATATTTTAAGATTTAAAAAGAAAACTTTGTGTTTCTCTTTAAATAAATCAAATATTGACGACCTTGTAAATCAAAGTAACTTTGAAAGAGAAAAGAAGCAGAGAGACAAATAATTACAACGCAATCGGTTCAACTCTTCAATTTATAGACAAAACGCGTTTGCACCTTGTGGTGTTGCGTTTTTTATTTGCATTTACATGAGAAATAAAAATGCGGACTAAAGTCGACACAATACTTAGTTATTAAAAAAAATCTGTGCAGCTGATATTTTCAATTTCAGTAATGTAAAGTAAATGACGAGCATTTTCATCAATTACTCCTTCACACGGAAGTCCATTGCCTGTCAAAAGGCTTGTGTTTGATAAGATGTTTTGCACTGTTTGAGACTGTTTTAGAGTTTTTGGATTCTAAAGATACAATTTTAAGAGGAAATTTAATTAAGCGGAAAACAGATATTGCCTACTTTACAGATTTGCTTAGTAAATTTAATGATGTTAGAGCTTGCAGTTATATAAGGTGATAGCTTAAATTTGATTAAAACAAAGTCCATCATTTCAGCGTTTCTTGCCAGAATTAAGCTAATGAAGCAAAATATTGGACGACGTGAATTTTTCCAGTTTCTCAATTTGTCTCAGACAAACTGCCAGGAAGATGACACTTTAACCTACATTCAGCCTTTGAATGCCCTCTGTTCAGATTTTGAAATTCGGTTTAAAGATATTTTGACTATGGTAATACCACAGTGGTTAATTAATCGATATGGTGACATTGAAGAGATGGATGTCGTATTACAAGAGAAACTGATTGGAATAAGTACAAACGAAGAACTTAAAGTACAGTTTGAAAAAGGATATCAGAAATTCTGGCTTCAAAAAGATATACCTCTTACTTACCCCATATTACATAATATCGCGAGAAAATTTTTAATTGCTTTTACATCCTCGTACCTAGAGGAAAAAGGTTTCAGCGCGGTTGCCAATCTCCTTAAAAAAACGAAATAAACTGGACATTACTAACCGAGGAGATTTAAGACTAAACCTGACTAAATTGATGCCAAATGTTCAAAAATTGTTATTACACAGCATCAGGTTCATTCATTACATTAAAAGCATTTGTTTTTTTTTTTGGTGCGTTATTTTATGTAACTGGTTATTTGATTTAAATTAATTAATTGTGATAACTTAATTGTGATTTTAACTTAATTGTAATTTTTTTAGTTAATTGTAATTTTTATTTAATTAATTAATTGTGATTTTAATTTAATTAATAAACGTTTAAAATTAACATGAATTTTCGATGCTTTAAAGTTGATGAATTTGCACAAAATTCTATATTAAGTAAGCAGGGGGTCTACCCCAAACCTGAAAACATGACAAGGGGTCTACGAGACAAAAAAGTTTGGGAAACTAGGATTTAAGCTGTCGTCTCTCTCGCAGAGGAGTATGGAGCATTTCACACATACCGATTGATTTATGGATTGGCAGAAGGAACTGCACAAGCAGAAAGATTGGCTCACGAAAGGTACCCGCAGAGAGAGGCATCGGATCCCTGGATGTTTGCTGATTTGCATCACAATTTGTGAGAATATGGATCGTTATGAAGTAACAGACATAATGAAGAACGGTATGAAGCACATTTTGTTCTATGCATGGAACAAAATGTGCTGGATACTGTGGTCCGTTGGAATACGTGGCTCATCTTCACTATGCCTATTACATCACAATTCAAACAGATTGTGATGCAAGTTAACAAACATACAGCGGTCCGATGTATATCTCTGTGGGTACTTTTTGCGATGCAATCTTTCTGCTGCTCGTGCATTTTCTTCAGCCAATCAGTAAATCAGGAGCATATCTGCCAGATAGGTGTTCGTAAAACTGTTCCATTCTCCTGTGGGCGATGACAGCTCAAATGACTGCGGTAACGCAGGTCTGTTTCCTCAAATGCTCTTGCGGTGCCTATGCAAATCAGAATCATTGTGCTGTCCCCTACCTCCCCCTTAAGTTTATTCCAATGATTCTGGAACACCCTGCTTACATAGTCTTTTAGTTCCATTTATCTTTAATATTCATTTGGTTTCTGTTTCTCTAGTAGAAAATAATTATGCTATTTATGCATATATTAAGGCAGTGGCGAAACGTACAACCCCGCATTGCGGGGGAGGGGGGATTTTAGGAGACCAAAAGCCTGATTGACTCCAAGAATTTATTTGGGCTTTGAGCCCAAAATCTGACTTTACAGGGGGTTGGCTAATACTCTGCGTTACGCCACTGTGTATATAGGGATATTTAATCAAACGTAACTACGTATTATCATAAAATTGAAAAGTATTTAACCCAAACACTTAAACTCTTCGAAGGAAGGAATTCTATGTTTTTCATCTGGTATTGTCTATCATTAACCACAAACCGTCTTGCTTTATATGGAATTGTTAAAAGTCCAAAAACAAATGCATCATTCATTCCAAGGTTCTTCATTTAGAAGGAAATGAATGCCTTCATCGGTTTATACTTGCTCTTGTATGTACAGGAATAACTTTTCGTTACTTTATTTGCATTTACGCGAAAAAGGTAAGATTTATTTCAAATATTTTCTGCTGTAGCATTTCTATATATATATAAAGAGAGGGAAAGGCTTCAATATTAACTATTTTTTGATTTTGTTGTTACTATGCTTTTCTCTGGTTCTTTTTTTAAAAAATAATTCACATATTTTGTTCTTTTATGTTATTTATTTCAATTTAAATCCTTGGCGTTTTTCTTTTCTTGTGTGTGTTTTTTTTTAATCTTTTGTATTGTCTTTTGAAGAAATTCATGTTTTCTGTCCATTAATAATGAGAAAAAACGGAATTTTGGCGCTTTAAAATACGTTTAATCCTGCTGTTCCATCGTAAGACCCCGGCTAAACCAGGGGGAGGGGCAATCCGCGACTCGCCTTGAATAATTTTGCGGCCAGCGAGATTCTTTACAACTTTACAAAATATAATTATTTTGCGCAGTATTTTTGTCTTTAGTGTAGAGTTTTGTAACAAATATATCTCATAACTTTTTCTATTTTGCGTCTGTTTTTATACATACTTAGAAGCAAGCAGTATTGCATTGCAGCGACACCCCACAGTTTCATGCTTGATTTCTGTAACTTTAACGAACTGCTTATTGCAAGAGCCGAGCCTATTTGATCATTGCATTATTATTATAAAATTATCTAAGCTTGTATACAAGAAAAATAATGAAAACAATAGTAATTAATTCCGTTTTCAATTTTCCCTCCAATAAATAGTTTGTAATGGGTCCAAAGCTAATATAATGATATATATTTTTATATACGGCCCGCGGGATTATAATGTTTTTTCGAAATGGTCTGAAAGGTCATTTGGGGTTGGCCATCCCTGTGCTAAACTATTTATATGTTGAGCTCCATATTAGATTTGAATTTGGTTCCCCCTTTTCTTGGACTTTATATCAATAGCATACATAAGGGGGGGGGGGCAACCTTCATGCAGCATCAGATTTTTAATTTTTACCATAGAGATTACCCCCGGACGCTTTAATCTATGATTTTAACCCCCCAAAGAGATTTGTAAACGTCACTTTTTCTATAATAATTAAGCTATTTTACTTTTCATCAATCAATAAATTATTATATGAACAACAATTATTCTTTAAGTTTTGCAGGGTTTTTTTCTTGTAATGTATAGAATAAATGCTGTTTTAATTGCTTATTTCATAGTTCTAAATTTTTAAAAATAAATATTAGTACAACAAAAAATTTGGGTTTTAAGTAAAGATTTCTTTATTTTCATCTTTAAAACAAGGAGCAAAAAATATATGTAACAAAGTATGGTGATTGAAAAAAAAATTCAATCAAAAATTGGAAAACATTTTTTCAAATTCAACTTTCATACGTAAATACATATATCAGGATACAGACGAAACAATTAGCAGAAAATAGCATAATTTTAAGATTTTACTGTTTTTTCATAAGCAATTATTTCATGAATAATTACTGTTAAATATTAACTATAGGAATACCTCGCTTACATATAGCGCGGCTTCATTCATTGCTGACACCGCTACAGTACAGTCAGTTATCTGAGTAATAAATTTCTGTTAACCCGCGTTCACTCACGCCTGTTTTTGCTACTGTCGTTACTCGCGGGGTGTAGAGAACACCCCAAACTTTTAACTTGTGTATTTAATTATGAAAATAAAATTAAGTCATTATGATGCATATTTATACAGTACACGTTGTTTTTTTTTGTATTATACAAATAAAAATATTAAATTTATTGCATACAAATGAGATTAACATTAATTTAAACTAAACATACAAGATTTTCATTTTAAAACACATAATTTTATATTTTTTCACAAACCAGTAAAACGTACATACCAGTAGTAAATATACTTCATAATTAATGAGATAATGATAGTAGAAAGTAGAAAAATAATATTATAATCATTTTCCAAACATTCAGAGCAGACTGTATACATATGCTCAACTTCTCGCGGGAGTTCTCAGCCCCCCTCAGATAAACTTTAGAAGGTCATTACATTCCAATCGTTCGAGAAAGAGGGATTGCATCAGGCCTGAAGGTTCAATGACCTAAAATGGGCAGCTACAGAAAAAATCGTGATTCTGTGCATTCTTTTTCGAATCCTGGGAGGATTTTCTTATTGCTGGGGTGTACAGAACACCCTGCGCGAGTGATCGTGGGTTAATACTGATTATTTGATCCTCTCTTATAAAACTCTAACAAACAGCCCGTAGAAGGCCAAGGTCTACTGTACCCGATTTAGTTTATGTGACCTTGGGCGCTGAGGTGCATGAGCAGATGTTCCGATCAGATGGTCAGACTGAAGTGAAAACCCCCAGTGTGTTTTTTTTAGCTCCCAAGCAAGCTTGGTACTCAATTATCGACCTACTGAAGGGATGAAAGGCTGAGTCGACCTTGCCCAGTCCGGGGTTTGAACCATCGACCTGTGGCGGGGAAGTGCGAAACACTACCACTCATCCACTGGGCTTCAGTCCTCTTTTATACGGTTTTAAAGAAATATATCATACCAAAGAATTCCCCCGAAAATATTTCCGCAAAAATAATACTACCCGAATGAACTGTTATGAATCCTCAAAATTGTAATACCTGAAATGTTATTAAGAATATCGAGCATGCATTGAATGAAAATAATGCAAAAACTGTGCAGAAATATGTTTTTTCTCACGGCGTTGATAATTTTAGAGTCTTCGATCCTTAAATGGATTCAGTTTCAGAAGACGTTTCGAAACTTGGAAGTGATTTCGATTTTTAACCTCTCAATGAAGAATCCCTCATCAGAACAGAAGAAAAATGGACTTAAGAAGAAGAAAAAAAAAGTTGAAGAAAACGTATGCTAACAGAAAAAAAAATTCGCACTGAATAATCATTGTGAATTATTTAATGACATTGGAAGAGTCTATTAATTGATTGAAGAAAATGATCCAAATGAAAAAAAATAACTTTTTAGAACTTTCGAGTCCTGAATGCCATTGGAGTTGATGCATATTGAATTTGTCGTGGCCAAAAATTATCACGTTAATGTAGAAGTTCGGAGAGTGAAGGGGTGGTAGCCTAGTGGTCAAGGTAACGGACTCGTGGCGCCAGTGTGTCAATAGTGAGCCTAGTACCACTGAAGATCCACCATGTAGGAAAACGATGCATGTTATATCTGTTGAGAGCTCAAACGTCCTCCCGTTGGTGTGGTTTGGTAGGTAGGAGAGGAGAGTTTCAGCTCAGGTGTCGTCCTCGACACTTGGCCATGGTTCAAAATAACGAGATCAGTCGTCAAAAGCTTCCACCTACTCACACGGTGAGTGGGGTACCAGTTGAATTGTCGTTCTCGTTACTGACCGTGGCTTACATTTACGAGGTTCGTCGCCAATAGCACTTGCGTTACCTTAGGGTGCGACGTTAATAAACAATCATTCACTTACGTTATTATTATATGTTATGTGAGAGGATTATAACAATCAATTAATATATTTTATATGTGAACCTAACGGTATATAAAATTTTACCTGATTCTCTGAATTCTGCAGTGATAGCAAAAATTACGAAAAATAGTTTAACCTAATTTTACAAATTTTGGTGGGAAATCAAATCACCGTAAAATCCGGCGTATAACATGCACCTCTACTTTCAAGCTGCTATTTTTAATTTTTTGGTATATTCGCCGTATAACGCGTACCACCTCTTTAACGAAATAATCTCAAATGCACGGGCGCAATTCTCCTGTGTTTTGAAGTAATTTATTCGAGGTATTATTAAAGTTTCAGAAAAAAATAGTTTACTTCTAGAGCTACAACCCTTTAAGAGTTCATAAGGAATGTCATTTCTTTTAAATAGCAATATTTTGATGTAGGTACAAGTATAATTTTTTTCCTATGCTTGACTTCTTTTTTCTAGAGCTTTACTTTTTACACCCGGCGTATAAAACGCACCCTTAAATTTCGATCTTATTTTTTTTGTGTTAAAAGCGTGCGTTATACGCCGGGGGGATTTTATGATACCTGCTCTTTTAATAAGTGCTTTAAACTGCATTAATTAAAAAAGTGTATTTATTTCACTTCATTTTTTTATTAAAAATTCTGCATTTTACTTAAATACATTTGCGTGAATATGCACTAAAAAACGTTAATAGAAAAAAAATGAACTGTAAATCAAAAAATATATAGAATAAACATAAAGCGCAAACGATTTCGACAGAATTTTTAAGTAACCGAACATCCGAATGAATGGCGTTCTGCTGACACGAACTTAATTTTTACTTGCATACAGTCCCTTTACGAAGCGAGCGATACTTAATTTAACAAGCTCTACTCCCTCACTTTAAGAGCATCCATCACAAACAAAGCCTTTCTCTCAGTGGGAGATAAGCGACCGTAAAAGAACATCACACATTTCATTTCGACTTAAAGTGTTCCGCATCGCTGTTACGCAATGGAAATTATTAAAAAATGGAAAGCCCGCAATCGGAGAAGTAAGTGCTTTTTTTAATTGAAAAAATAATTAAATAATATGTAATTATGCGTTTTAATATTTGTTCATCTATTGTTTTCGGTTTGTTTTTGGTGAGGTAAGGCAAACTTGCTGCCATATTGCGACTATATATGTTTATATAGCCACAGTACACAACCACAAGTTTACCTAAATAAATATATGTATTTTTTCTCTCTTTTAGGAACTTATTATTTTTTTATGAATCATCTCTAAAAATAGTTTTATATATAGGTTAATGAAATAAATAAATAAATAAGGAAAATTTTTTAAAAAATAGTGATAAAAAAATTGAAAAAAATAGTGATAAAAAATTGAGAAAAAAAATGTGTACCAAAAATTATTCTATCTTTATTAATTCATTAAAAATATGTTTTTTGTTTACTGACTACGTTCGGAACCATAATTTTGAAAAATCTTATAAATAATTTTTTTTATATATTTATAGTGTTAATTGAATTCAAATATACGTATAAAATACGTTTTAAGAATATTTGCCAAGAAATAATTATTAAGATGTAATTTTTTGGCAAAACTTGGAGAAAAAGAATGGCAAATTTTCAAAACAATCTTCTTTTATTAAAATGCTTCTACAATAATAATATTTTGCCTATATATAGCTAGGACTTCTATACCTGGTTTTAAACTAAATTTTTTGAAAGATCCACATTATTTTCAAAGTTACGATCCATTAAAATAATAACTTATGTTTTTTGTTAAAGTTTCTCTGCATGTGTAATAAAATATAAATAAATCCACTTCTAAATTCCATAACGCAAGTTTTTTTTTTTTTTTTTTTTTTGGATAATTTGGATTAATATTTTTAGTATTAAATTAATATATATTATATAAAAAATTTAGCATTTTTCTCTCTTTTATTTTCAATTAAAGAAATTAAGACAAATGTATGTTATGCAACAAATATGAGGAAGGACCTCGTGAGAAAAAAACATATTCGTATAAGTTTCTGCACATATTTTAAACGCTATTTACATCGAATGTATCAGAAAGTTTATATAGATTTGTGTGTGTGTGCTACATAAAATTATAAATCACCCATTTATATCTCAGCACAATATATGACCAAAAGTATATAAGATTTCTGTGCGTTTTGTAAATTAGAAAATGTAAATTTTCTACTTTTCGTTTATTTGCATTTGTTGCCCTGTAATAAATATAATTCATTGATTTCATTTCAAAATTGTAGTGGTATTCCGATTTTTATATAGTATGTCAGTAGAGCTAAATTATAAATTTGAATAGGAACTTGCAACGTATAAAAGTGTAAAAGACGCTATCGGTAGCTGGCAGATCAACTACGAGGTTTTCAGAAATCATCCACAATAATGAGTCGAAAATGGACAAACGACTTTTAACAAAAATATTTTCATTTTTCTTAGCCTCTTTGAAAAATGAATCAAGAGAGTTCAGACGAGTCGATTCTCGATTATTTTCTGGAATTAGGCTTACATGTTTTCTTCTAATTCTGTTGATTCTGAACTTTTATATTTCTCTGTAAAATTAATACTTAAAGTTATTTTATTAAGATTATCAATTATTAATTTTCTTTAAGAGGACACGTTACGATTTAATGGACACAAATCAGTCAAAAAATCGAATCATATTTGTTAAGCCTAATTAAATTTTTTTTATGATCTTAAAAAAATTTGACAACTCTGAGTTAAAAAATTTCCAGAATTATTATTTTTATTACGTTTTCATTCATTATGCTTTCTACCCTGTGACGAATAAAAACTTTAATCTGATTTATCTCACAAAAAAAAAGCCACTAGATTTTTTCTTTTTAAATGCTAAGGCTTTTTTTTTTCTCTTGTGCCAAATGATTTGATATTTCTTTTCTAACTATTGCTTTAATATACGTAACAAAAGTTAGAAAGAGTTTTTGGATCAAAAAACAATACTTACTTTTTTTAAAAAAATAGTTTATTTTAGAATTTTAAGGAATCTTCAACAAGCATTCATAAGAAATATATCTCGAATTTTTATCATGTTGTCACAAAACCCCAACCAACTTTTGTTATACATTGTCAAAAAATTTTCTTGTGTGCTCTTAAATTCTGTAGAAGTAAACTTTTAAAATCCCCTCCATGAATTTAAAACTTATCTTTAAAAAATTAAATGGTTTGCTTTTCCACAGGAGCTTTCAACATATAAAAACTGTTTTATATATATACATTTAGATTATAAGAAAAAATTTTTGAAAACCATTAAAGCAGAGATTTTTATAAATCGTACCATGTCACCTTTATTTGTGTATTGCTCCTCGAAAAAAAATGTTTAAAAAATTCTCAAAACTGATACTTTTATAACTCCAATTTATAGGCACAAACATTTCTCCAGAATATTTTAACCAAACAATTCGTTCTAGTGCCTAATGGATGCATCCAAATGAGTTGTGCGTTTATATGAATTTTTGAGCTTAGACGTGTCAAAAGCCCTTAAATATTTATAACTTAATTATTTAAACAGCACTAGTTAAAAATTAATGAATGAAACATTGTAGTAAACAGCATATGGGAAAAGGTGAAATGTTTTGTTAATGCTTTAACAAAATTAAGCAAGCTTGTTGCTAGATCGGTTGCCGCCATCTTGTGGTCCATAAAAAATGGGAACATTATTTATAATTTATGAGGATTCAGTTTCAAAAATGACGAGTAACAAAACGCATTATGGAATATGGATTGAACTCTTTTAAAAAAACTGTAGCAACACAGCTTTCAGTAAAATTCCTTCTATTAAGATAATGTTTGGCTATTTTAACATTTATATGTAGCGAGTTGGCAACAATGGTCCATTGCCTGCATATAACTTCTATTCGTTGATATTACTTATCATTACCCGTTTTTCTCGTACCTTTTCAATTATACAGAAATGTAAATAGAGAGACGTAAACAATTGACATTATAGTAATAGTAATCAATCATATACCGTAAAATCCGGCGTATAACGCGCACCTTTGCTTTCAAGCTGCATTTTTCAATTTTTAGATATATTCGCCGTATAACGCTCACCTTCTTTTTCACGAAGCAACATGAAACGTACGTAAGCAATGTTCTCTTACGTTTTAGTTATTTACTCAAGGTATCATCCCAAGCTTTTGAAAAATTAGTGTACTTCTAGAACTACAATCTTTTAAGTTCATCAGGAATGCCATTTCGTTAAATAAACAGTATTTCAATATAGAAGAACAATTTTTTCATTCTCATCTCTTTTTTTTTTTTTATTATTTTTAAAACTACCATTTTTATACCCGGTGTATAACGCGCACTCGTAATTCGGATCTTATTTTATGCGTTAAAAGTGCGCGTTATGTTCCAAATTTCAGGTTAAGTGGTCCGCCAATTACAGGGTGTTGCCGAATTTGACTGACAAATTCAGATGGGTGATCGTAAGCATCGGGCGACAAATGACCATAGAACATGAAGTCGCAAACCACGTTTAGTCGTAGAAAATTGAGATTATGGTAGCCTTCGGGAGGTCGATAAGCCAGACAAGGGGAGTGGCCAAGCGAATGCGGGGGTTTAGAGCCCAGTGGTAGGGTTGAAGAAACCTGCACCTGTGCAAATTTCCGCCAGTCTGGGGAGAATAAAAGTGGGGGGCAAGTTGTCAGAGGTGGCATTGAATTCAAGTGCTAATTTGAATACCAGCACATTTTTCGGTTGCTGTGCCTAATCATCTCCATGCTACATATCCCAGGAGGCGGACCTGCTGCTTGGCCTCCGAGCTTCCCAGACTTCAGTTCATTGGATTTCTTCCTCTGAAGTCACCTGAAATTGCTTGTGTATGAGACGTCGGTGGCTGAAGTGAAGGATCTCACGTCATGGATCGTTGTCTGTTCAACTGACATCCCCAGCTCACCGGATCTGCTCAAACACGGCCGTCAATCCTTAGTCTATCGATGTCGGCTGTGCTCTGACCTACGCGGCCACAACTTCGAACAATTCCAGTGACAATCCCTTTTTATGACGTCGAGCTGTGATGCATTGTTCGTATTGTAAACATGCTTTAAGTTTTACCTCTTTTTTCTTCTTTTCATTCCACTTGACATCACACCTTTGGTAAATATTTTTGCGAATTACTCCGACTAAACGTGATTTCCGACCCCATGTTCAATGGTGATTTGTCATCCTCATGCTGCCTACTATCACTCCTGTGAATTTGTCGGTAGAATTAGGCAACATTCTGTGCAAAATTATGTTTAGTGGGCTATGAAACTCTAAAGGTTGAAGAGCGCTATGCTAGATTATTACATATTATGCTCATAATAAAATAATTTCAATTATCTATGTGTTCGATTAAATTTAGTGAGGGATTTATAAAAGCTTTAATAAAATTACTTGTTTCGAAATAAAACTATACTTACTAAATTTTTTTTTTAGTTCTAAAATTTTAAATAGGTAAAAGTTTTTTTTTTTAAAAAAATTATACTGAATTTGATCATTAGATTAAAAAAATTGATTTTTTATTCAAGTTTTTTCTTTAATGAAAAAAGAATTTTTCAAAAAAAGAAAAGATAAATGTTTCATATGATGTAAGGACTTTAATATATGGTTTTTGATATATATATATATATATATATATATATATATATATATATATTTGAAACTCAAAATCATCTCTGATGAAAGCAGTTATTAAAGCTACCAGAAGCACCAGCACAAAAGCTTTCGATATCAAACATTACAGATTTCGTATTTCTTTGTTTAACAGGAATCACGAATACAACTCTTAATAATAGTTTAAAGCTCTTGTGAAATTGCTTTAAAGAATATTTCCTAAGATCTTCGTAATTAAAGAGAAGGAGGAAATGTATCATTGATTATAGTAAAGATGATACAAAATGACGTCTTCCCTTGAATTAGCATACCAAAGAGGTAACAACGCACTCTTGAGAAACTTTTGTCTCTTAATTGACCTTTGTGAACTGGGAAGGAAATCAGCTTGTGTTTTTATGAGACTCTCATTAGACCTCCGGGGCGTCATTCGCACGTAATTATTGAGTGTCGTTATGATCTTACTTAAGCCTTTCGTCGTTCAATTAACGCGCTTTCTTTGGCGGGATTGAGATTCGTTGAGATCATAGTTTCTCAAGATTCGAATTTTCATCTGATTTTACTGTTGATCGTATCTTTACAAAGCAAGTCACAAATTAATCCTGAATAATTTTTTCCCCTCAAAATAGGCCTTTTTTATATCTCACAACATGTAAAACAAAACAAGTAATATAAAAAAAATTTTAAGTCAATTCCTACTTCGATCAACAAAGAAAAATCTTATTTTAGCTACTTTTTATTAAATAGTTACAATTAATATAAATATGTATATACATAGAACAGAATCACAACATTAAGTGGCTATTAATTTTTATTAATTATCATTAAAGTACTATATTGTCATCCAAAACAATCTCGTGTATATAAAATTTCAGTTCAACTGAATGCTTTCAAACGTGAGAAAAAAAAAACTTTTCAAGTTTTGACACAAATCGCCAAAAATGATGGCAACGTGGCTGTATTTGTAATTCTTTAAATAATTAGTTTTAATTAATTTTTATTAAATTTTTGTATTATCATCCAAAATAATCATGTTTATAAAATTTCAGCTCAATTGAGCGCTTTAAAATGTATTTTATTAACGATTGAAAGTTCCACCAAGTTAAATAAATAAATAATTATATAGAGAGTGTGAGCGAATAGTAGGAGTTGAAAAAAAATAAGATCTCAAAGTGGTTTATATTTGTTTAAACAATAGTAAATCTGTGATAATAATGTATTTGAATGCTTTCAATAAACTACAATCAAACCTCCATATAGCAAACCTCTATAATGCCAATTTTTTTCATACAGTGAACTTTTTCCTGGAACCAAGAACATTTTACGATTCTCCTCGCAAAAAATAACCTTTCTTTAGCGAAGTACATTTTTTATACAACGAACTTTTTCTCTTGCGATTCAATTTTTTTACTTTCCATTTTTAAAGTATTTCTGGAGACTTCAAGTTATTCTCTCTTCTAAAACATTCTATGGTAGTTATAAATCTTGAACTGGTTTTATTAGCTGCGTAACTCGCCGGGAACAATAGAATTCAGGACATTTCATCCAAGATGAGCAATCCTTAAAACCCACTGTCCAGTTCACTGGAAACATCTTCGATATCCCATTTCACCCTCAGTGGAGTCTCGTGTCTTTGAACTAGACACCGTTTATTTGTTTTGTTGATCAGTCGTACTGGTAACTTCGTTTCGTGTAGCTCAAAAATGTCAAAACGTAAGTGCTTGAGTATCAAAGAAAAAAATTTAATTCTTCAGGAAGTAGATAAAGGCGTCAAAAAACTTTTTTCCAATTTTTCTTTCTTTCCTTTTTTTAATAATAGGTACGATGTATAAAATAAATATATATTAATTTACGAAAAAATATCAATAATTACTTTTCTAATATTTAAGGGGTTTATGAATTTAAAATTTGTTTTATGTGGTTTATAAAGAAAATAGAAAGATGAACGAACCTCTATATAATGAATTTTCCATATAACGAGCTTTTTTCGGGATTTAGTTACTTCGTTATATAGAGGTCCGAATGTATACATAAAATATAATATCTGTATACCGTAGTAAACTGTTTTGTGAGGTATAATATAAGCTGCATATAACTGTTCAAACTGTTTGTAAAATTTTAATTTTTTCGTGTTGGTTTATATTTTTGTTTTTATTTTTAAAAGCATTTTTAATGCTAAGCAGTAAATTGTTTCGATTGGAACCTATTTTTGGTTGCTTGATTTGATTTTAATTTACGTCATGCTCTGAAGCTCACGTAAGCTATTGGTGACGGACCTCGTAATTTTGAACCACGTCAAGTGACGAGAAGGTCACCCAAGCTGGCACCCCTTCTTCAAACTTCCTCATTACACCAACGGGAGGACTTCGAGCTTTGGCAGATTAAACAGGCATTAGCCCCTCTGCACAGTGGTTTTTCAGGAACACAATTTTTTTCGCTTGCTTCACAAAACAATATTACATACCACCCGCTTCTATAAATTTGTCCGGTGGACGTGGTAGTTTGGTACTCAGGTCAAGAACTTGTGACCTGCGTGTCACGAATTCGAGCCTTAGTGTTACTAAAGACCCACCGTGTAGAGGGGATGGTGCCATTTAAATCTGCCGAGTCTCAAAGTTCGCTCGTTGGTGTGGTGTGAACGTTTGGAGAGGGGACATCTACTCGAGTGTTGTCCTCTTTGTTTGACCATGTTTCAGAACTACGTGGTCTGTCTCCAACAGACAATGCGATGTTAATAAAGGAACACAATCGCTCATTCACCGAAATCTGTCCATTTAATTAACTCTTTGCTATATTTTAGACTGTAGTGGTATCTACATAAACCAGTAACAGCCTCCGGACAGAGGTGATCACTTTTGTCAAGTGGTCATGTTACGCGGCTACGAATTCGATCATCGAGGGTTATGTCTTATACCATCCAAACTTTCTTCCCAAGTTGCAGTTCGAGTAAGACTACTCGCACTTGGTAGGAATTGCGTTTCTCCTTCGAAAGGTGCTGTGTTCGGAAATGAGTGTTTTTATGTGTGTTGTGTTGTAGAACTTAGTAGAATTAAATACTTTTTTCTGGATATATTCCAATCCTTATTATTTTAACCATAAATAATAAGATCCACGGAGGACTACATCATCATACCTAATTCTTCTATTATCTGTCTAATCGTATGGTATCCTCTATCTACTGTTTCATTGTTCTAAGTTATTATTTTCATTTTTTCCACCAATTTGTTCTATTTATGTTCTTCTAATTGAAAGGATAAGTCATGGGATTTTGTTTAAAATCAGTAGATTTTCTCCACTTTTCAATTTGGAACTAAACTCTGACTTTTTTTAGTACTCATTCTGACGCTTTTAGAGTCACCTGATTTGGTGGCAAATTCGTCTTCGTGATTTTTTTTTTATATTAATCTGTTCCTTTTCATTCTCTCTCTCAACAGCCTTTTTTACAACGTATTCTTCATAGTTACTGATCTTTTCAATTCGATAACCTTCCAAGTATCAATTTGTTTTAATTCCTAATTCAAATTTCAATAAAAAATATAGAGCTTAAAGTATAAAAGCAACTAAAATATTAAGCTTAAAATTTAAATTGTCTTTTTAAATATTTTTTTAGATCTAGGTGATTGTAAAAAAAAGTTTTTGAATAATTTTTTCAGGGGAAATTTTTAGACTAAAATAATCATTTTCTTTACGAAATTTCTAAATTGAAATAATTCTTAAGAAACGAGTGTTTTTTCAAAAAGTTTAAATTTCTACGAATTTTATTTTTTACTACCAAGTATAAAAGGATTATATAGTAACTAACTATTTTAATCTATTAAATATTTCTGGGAATTGTATATTTATAACACATCACTTAATATATATATATCATGTATATTTTCCATTAAAATTCCTCAAAGTTAAGTTGGCTTAAATGAAAAGAAATTATTTCACGTACAAAATAAAATGATGTAGCGTTACGTTATTAAGATGGAAAAGAAAAAATCGTTTTTCGAAGTACGAATAAGAATTCATTATCATAATTAAAAAGACCTTGCTAAAATTTAAAATAAAATTTATTTTATAAATTACATACTTCATTAACTGCTAAGAATAATTATTTTTCTAGATAAAAGGGGAATATATATATATATATATATATATATATATATATATATATATATATATATATATATATATATATATATATTCATTCTGATTTTTGAAAAGTAAAAAAAAACATGTTTTCCATAATTACGTAATCTTTCATTGTCAACTCAAAAGTGAAGTAATAAATAATTTTTTAAACAAACTGTGTTCTGTTTTATTTTTATCTAATTGTGAGAGAGGAAGAAAATCAAGACTCAGAGTTTTAGTATTATCTAGAATTAAAAATAATCGACATACTATTATTTACTTTTTAGATACGTAAGTCTAGTTTTTCACATTAGTTTTAAGACTTACAAAAAAAAAAAAAAAACGATTGTTCTTCTCAGTACAGAGCACAAATGTTGACTTTTTTATGTTCATTGTTCCGTTTCAAATTGCTTTTACGTGTCTATTGCATATACCATATCATATGTTGATAAAGTTTCATCAATAAACTTGAGTGAAGCAGGACAGCGCAAATGCATCAAAGCTTTGGGGGACCATTTAGTACGCAATACGAAAATTAAAATGCTGCTGAGTCGATCGATTTTTGCTGAAGTTCTAATCACATTTTATTTGCATTTAGGATAAGTTTTGCTTTTGGTTTCTTGTTATTTTATTATTATTATTTTTTTATTTTGTGTGAATTCTTTTATTATTTTTTCTCATTTTATAATTAGTTAATTTATTTTTTTAATTTTTGTGATCATCAACCTTGAACCCGAACCTGTGACGTGGAAGTGCAATATGCTACCACTTGCCCACTGGGCTTTTGTAATTGAATGTAAATTAATCCTTCCATCCTCAGTGACTCAACAGCCCAGGGTGGGCCTTGGCCTTCTCAAGAAACCTTTTTCAGACCAACCTTCTTCCTGCTAGTGTTCTGCAATTTTTAGTTCTTAAAACTAGGAGATCTTTCTCTAGGCCATCAATCCATCTAAGATTTGGCGTCCCTTTTCTCCCACTGCCAATTGGTTGGGCACTGAAGACTTTTTTAGTTGTTTTTTAGTTGTCCGTTCTGACAACGTGACATGCCCATTTAATGCGTTGTAATTTGATGAAGTTAACGATATCAGATTCTTTATATTCGATCTTCTTCGCCACATTCCATTTTCTTGAATTCCTCCAAAAATAAATCTTAAAATCTTCCTTTCGTAGATACTTATCATATTCTCATCTGTTCGAGACATGGACCAAGTTTCGCATGCATAAGTTAATACTGATCTTAAAAGACTTTTATACAATAGAATCTTTTTGTGTGTGTGTGTTTTTCTTTTGATTAAATTCGATTTCATTTATTTTCGTATTCCATTAAGACATCTATTAGCCATAGTAATTCTCTTTTGGATTTCAGTAGTACAATCGTTTCTATTGTTAATTTCCGAACCTAAATAAGTGAAACTGTCAACACAACTTCAAAATTACATTCTTCAATTATAAAGTGGGAACTGTTAAAACATGTTTTAGTACAAGGCATGTATTTGGTCTTATTCTCATTGATTTTCAGTCCCATCCTGAGCCCCTCTTTCTCTAAAGATAAGAAGATTGTCTTAGTGTGATGGGTGTTCCAGCAATGGTATCGATGTCATCAGCAAAATCCAACAATTGTATTGATTTATTAAAGATATTTCTGTAGCCGTATCTACATAATCCAGTAACAGTCTCCGGGCAAGAGTGATCACTTTTGTCTAGTGGTCATATTACTTGGCTTAGGGTCCATAGGTTGTGTGTTCTGTCCTCTGGATAAGCGCCACTTCATTGTTGACCTTAGCTGAACCAAGAAAAAGGCAAGTAACCTTCTGAGATCTGTCATGGCATCATCTACCCGCAAAAAGAAGCAATCAAAAGTCGTCACACCCACTCGACGTTACAACTCACACTCTCGCTATAACAAATATATCTCTTTCGTTATCCTATCCACCGATTCACTGGTGAGGGAATATTGTAGCAGTATCTACATAAGCCAGTAATAGCCTCCGGATAGTAGTGATTACTTTGTCTAGTGGCCATGTTACTGGGCTTCGAATCCATAGGTCGCGGGTTTTATCCTCCGGATATACGCCAATGCAATTTCCTCTGGTATTGATATTAGAGTCTCCTAGAACTTTTTCTAATGCTAGATTAAAAAGAAGACACGCTAGTACATCTCCCTGTCGAACACCATTTTTTATTTCCAATGGGTCTTAAAGATCATTCTGTATTTTGACCAAGAACGTTGTATCGTTATCAGTGACTTATCAGTCTTAATAACTTATCAGATGCAAATTTTTACTATACATTTTTCTGTGGCTGCTGTAGCCTAGTGGTAATGGCCCCTAGTGCTTGGTCGGCGTGTCACGAGTTCGAGCCCTAGCGCCACTGAAGACCCGCTGCGTAGAGAGGGTGATACACGTTAATCCATCGTGGCTTTTAAAGTCCTTCCATCAGTGTGATGTGATAGTTTGGAGAGGGGATGCCAAAATTCAGGTATCCTCCTCATTACTTAACTGTGGCTCAAAACCACGAGGTCCATCGTCAATAGCCCTCATGTTGCTATATAGCACGATGTTCACTCACTCGCTGATCATATTTATAAGAAACACTATTCATCAACGAGCTGGCTAGATGGTGTGGTGGGTTTGTCGCTGGCCTTCTGCAGCCAAGGTTGCGGGTTCGACCCCGGTTCAAGTTGGTGGATTTTCATGATGCAGAAAATCGACAGCGGACACGTCGTATGATTATACGCGGCATGTAAAGGAGCCCTAGAGTGTCTGTTTGGCTTGGATGCTTTTGGCAAAATTAAATCCTAGTACAGGTTCGCATCGTCAGAGCTCAGGTGCGTCCCTCTAGGGAGGAAATTTGGAGTCAAAGTAACCTGCGGCGATTGGTATCGGCTTATAGGGCGCCTCACTAAAAAGAGATAACAGCTTCCGGGAATGTACTAGGGGTCTGCAATGGAAAAACTCCAATCCGCAGCCCATTATAAATAAAAATAACACTGTTCATCAACGATTATAAATTAATCACTGAGGTAAAAAAATTTATGATTCTCTGTAAAATGCTCGAAACATAGAATTATTTCTATATTTACGATGAAATAAATGAACAGTACTTTTTTCATTATGTTCAACATCAGATTTGATTTAAAAAGTGTTAGATAACAGTGACACTAATTATTTAATTACTGCTTTCAAGCGTACAAACTTTCTTTTAACTAATTAAATTAAATATACCCCTCATTAAACCCTTCCCTTTCCCTATCTTTGGCATCTATGTAATTAAATACGGTCTTTTTTTTAAATTCAATTAATGTTTATTTTTAGGTTGTTTTTTTTTTTAAAAAAAACTTTTAGTAGGTGTTTCAAAGATATTACCGCACTTGCATTTTAATACTTTTTTACATAAATCTACGGGAAATTGAAACAAAATCAAATAATTATAGATTTCTTAACCTGATGATAAAAAATAGTTGAACAAAAAAAAGAACAGACAATAAATAAATCGAGTTTATTTTTTGTTGTACTTTTTTAAAATAAATATTTGCAGTGTTGATTTTATAATTGCTGCTTGTCTTAGAAATGAAGTTTCATAAACACTCGAAAAAAAAGGTAAATTATGAAACTGATACGGGGTGTGGTCATCTTAAAGCATTCCTTTATTTGTTTATTTTATTTCAACAGTGATAAGTGTCCCTTTGAAGCATTAATTATAGAAACAAGTTATCCTTCTGGAAAACGGGATAATCAAAACATAAAAAATGACAAAGATCACTTTAGACATTTTAATCACACTGCCCGTCATTTTGCATTATTGATTTATCAATTCCTCAACCGTTTTCTAGATTTTTATCTCTACTTTGCAGATCTTGAAGGATATACGTCAGATTTACGATCTTATATAAAATCTTATAGATAATTCTATCTTATATAAAAGTTGAAAAGGTAACATTTCGGATTCGTGGTTTGGCTCTAAATTATGTGATCGTTTCAAGTTAAATGCAAAACATAAATTTTCGAATTCAAAGTAATTTTTCAAGCCTTACAGGATTTCTCAAATTTTGAAATAATTTGTTATCGTTAATTTTTTATCTTAAAGATCTTGAGTGAAGAGAGGATAAAATCGAAGATTACAGAAAACAGTGTTTCGAAACTCGACCTGGTTGACTGATTGCGTAACAGCAATCAGGTATATAATGATTTTTTTAAATCACGGGGGAGATAAAAGATACTATTATTAAACCATTGGTATTTAATAGAATTATATGAATAAACTCGAATAATTGAAAATAGAATCTTGAGCAATTATGAGTTATTTTTCGGAACTTTAATTTAACCCTAATAGTTGATCATTCGATTTTTTAAAAGTTTTTTTCAACTAATAAAGCTGTTTTAATTAAGACTTCATAAGAACCAATGGCATACAAGAGTTGAATGGATGCATCACATTTAAAAAGAAGAGAGGCTAATAATCAATTAGTTCGAAACAGAAATTCGAATCTGTATTCTGAATTCTATAATTATAAACAGAATGTTTTTTTATTTTAAATTCTTCGTAATACTTAGTTAACTTTTTTGATAATAGAAGCCTAAGTAAAATTCAAAAGAATTTAAGTAAATAAAAATACGAACTATGGAACTTTAATAGTTCCTGAGTCATAGGTTAAAAAAAATAAACTTAAATTAGGGTAATAATAGCCTTTGTGTTGCTCCATATCCTACAAAAAACTGTAACTTAAATTAGAGTTCAATAAAATAAGCTAATTGAAAAGGATAATATAAGATCTGTAATTGAAATTTACAAAGCTGGATATTTTTCGTATTTAAGCAACTCCAAGCTAAATAAAAAAAAAAGATAAGACATTATAGACCTGTTATAAACTGATTGTAAGGTATTCCGACATACCAAGAGCTCTGAACAACGGACGTTGAGCGTAGCCAGAGGTAGCGAAGTCTTTTATATGACGTAGTCGTTGATATCGTACACTTTAGTACAACGCTGCTGCTTGTTTTGAATTGATTGCACCAGTTGTCTCCGCAGGTACGGCCACAGCTATTCGTATCAGGTTTACCATTTAGTAAAATTATGAAATTGTCTACACGCGATGGTCCCATGACGATGGATGTTATATACCCGGCAACAGATGTCTGTTTTGATTAGAATTCGGTAGGATCATGGAATAAACTTCCTTAATTTTGATAGTTATAAGCGTATTGTTCCTTCGCACTGAAATTAATTTTATAAAAACTAACAAGCTGAAAAATATTTATAATAGATTACACTTTTCTGTTGTTTTCTCGTTCCAATCTTTCTTAAAAAACTTCATACTTTTGTCATTATAGAAAGTACAGTAGTAAATGTCACTCTTATTTTTATTTAATTTTTCAAAGTGTAATTTCATTCTTCTTTTTTACTGTCATTTTATTTTAGATATACAGTCGCTTCAAACCAAACTCGGACACTATAGAAAAAAATGTTGTTTTGAAAAAATACTTTGACTAAAAGGAATTCAAAAAAAGTAAAGATGGTTTTCTAATAGTGAATTTATTGCTCTATTAAAAACAAACCAAATAACGCTAATTCATGAATTATAATGACAAATTTAGAGATAAAAATAAAATTGCGGAAGAAAGAGAGCGCAAGCCAAACTCGGACATCTGACAATAAAGCGCCAAATAATTGCAACCCTGAGTGAAAATTGTAGACAACTTCATGTAAAACATTGTAGTTGTTCAGCGGAATTCTCAATTTGACGTTTTTTTCATTTATTGCAGAAAAAAACTTAATTTATTGAAAATATCAAGGCAAAGAGGCTAAATGAGCATAGAGTTAAGGAAATTGATTATTAAGCACACTGAAGATGGAAAGTCTGTACGAGAAATATCGGAGATCGTCAAAAGAAGTCATTCCATGGTTTATGACATCATAAAACGTTACAAAACCAATAATCAGGTGGAAAATAAGCCTAAAAAAGTCCATAACAAGATTTTCACCGAAGCAGATGAGCGATATTTAGTGAGAAAAGTGAAAGTAAATCCCTTCCATAGCGCTCCAAAGCTAGCTATTATTGCTAAAAATGAGTCAGGGAAAAAAGCTAGTCCATCAACAATTAGAAATGTGCTCCATAAGAAAAATCTCACTGGAAGAAAAGCCAGACGAAAGCCTTTCATAAGTAAGCGAAATCAAAAAGTAAGACGTGAATTCGCAAAGGAGCATGAAAACAAGGATTTTTCTTACTGGAAACAAGTATTATCCACTGACGAGAGCAAATTCAATATATTTGGAACAGATGGCAAGCCATATGTTTGGAGAAAATCGAATGAGGAATTGCGTAGACAAAACTTGAAACCAACTGTGAAGCTTGGTGGCGGATCAGTAATGGTCTGGGGATCATTTTCAGCTGCTGGCTCAGGAACTTTGTGTTTCATTGAAGGGAGAATGGATCAGAATATATATACCTTGACATTTTAAAAATAAATTTGTCACTATGTGTGCAAAAAATTTCGCTTAGCAATAATTGGAGATTTTATCAGGATAATTATCCCAAGCATAAAGCTTATAGAGTGCATTCCTGGCTCCTATATAATTGTCCTTGCGTCGTAGAAACACCACCCCAAAGCCCAGACATAAATCCCATCGAGAATTTGTGGGATCATCCTAACAAAAAAATCAGGGAACACGCTGTTTCAGGTAAAACTGAGTTGAAAAGAGTATTATTGCAAGTATAAGACAATATTCCGCCTAATTTTTGTGAAAAATTGGTGCAATCTATGCCTAAACGCCTTAAAATGGTTATAAAAAACAAAGGATTACATACAAAATATTAATTCATTTGAAATATTAACTAGTTTTAAAAATCTTCTTAGCCGTCCGAGTTTGGATTGTGCGCTAATTTTTGTTTTGTTTTGTTTTTTACCATAATTTCTGATTACAATGTAATAATTTATATGTTTTGTTACCTGTTTTTAATACTGCAATAAATATATTATTGAAAATGCATTTAATTATTTTGCTAATCATTTTTATTTAAAATTTTTTTACTTAATTAGTAGATTTCCTTTGATGTCCGAGTTTGGCTTGGAGCGACTGTAGATAACAGATGGAACGTTTGTTTAATTCTAAGAAAATTGATATTCTTTTCTGAATTTTGTTTATGCAAACATGCAAAGAGCCGAAGTGAATTGAATTTCTTTTATATTAATATTTAGCGTCGTTCTTGGAAGTAGTTGCAAGCAATAGAAAATATATTTAAAGGAATAAAGGAAAATGGAATAATGTAAAGAGGAATAAATTACACTGTTCATTAAAGCGGATTATGAACAGTTACCTCTGTAGCTAATCAATTGATTTAGATCTGAATATATGACGACTTTAGATTTACAAAGACTTTTCACTTTATCTGTTAGAAACTTGCATAATCTTCTCGTTTCAATAACTCATAAAATTTTCTTCAAGTTGAAACCTCAGAAATGTTTTTTCCACCCTTAAAATCGAGAGTCACTGAGAAATCATTTATTCAATAAAAAAAAATAAATACATCTAGTCTTAAATGCTAAATTCATGTCAATCACATGATCCCATATCATTACGTGTTTTTCATCGAATTAAAAGCTGATATTAGACTTATTAAATACAATTTAGAATTGATACTTGGGTGAAGATGTCCAAGTATTAAGACTCTTCAGTCTTTCAAAATTGTCTTTTTTTAAAAAAGGGTTTTTTTCAGTTTTTATTATTAGTCCACAATTTTTCAAATTTTCAAACGTCAATTAAATACATTTTAAAGCGGTCAATTGAGCTGTAATTTCATATATACAATTATTTTAATGCCAATACGGTAATTTAATTATAATTAATAAAAATTAATTGGTTAAAACTAATTATTCAAAGAATTACATATACAGCCAGTTTGGCATAATTTTTGGAGACTTGTGTTTTTTCTCACATTTTAAAGCGTTCATTTGAGTTGAAATTTTCTATATACTATTGTTTTGAATGACAATACAAGAATTTAACTGTAAATAATTAAAACTAATTGACTGAAACTAATTATTTAAAGAATTACATTATATATTATTGGGTCAAAACCTTAAGGTATCTGACTACGTTCGGAACCGTGATTTTGCAAAAGCGTATAAATGGATAATATTTATGATATTGAGTGTCACTTAAATTAGAAAATGTACATAAAATTATTTTAAGAATAGTATTACAATAAAAAATTATTTAAGTATAATATTTTGACAAAAAAGAACATAGAATGACCCATTTTCAAAATATTCTCCTTTTGTGAAAAATGCTTCTATTCTAATAATATTTTGCCTGTATATAGCTCAGACCTCTGTACAGAGGCTCAACAAGAATTTTTGAAATATATAACTTAGAAGTGGGTTTATCCATGTTTTACGACAACGGAGGGGGGGGGGGAGAAATTTTAAGAAAAAAACACCGATAATTATTTCAACTGAACTGTAACTATATAATTCGCTGTAACTCTGAAAATAATGTGAGTTTTTCAAAATGATGAACAGGCAAAATATTATTATAATAGAAGCATTTTTCACAAAAGGACAACATTTTGAAAAAAAGTTATTCCAAGTTAATTTTTTGCCGAAATATTGTATTTAAATAATTTTTTTGTCAAAATGTCCTTTAAACAGTTTTATGCATGTATTTTCTTTTAAGTGACACTAAATATCATGAAAGTTATCCATTTATGCGCCTTTTTAAAATCACTGTTCCGAACGTAGTCGGATACCTTAAAAGATTTTTTTTCTTCTCGCGTCTTTAAGCATTCAGTTGAACTGAGATTTTATATACACGATTGTTTTGGATGACAATACGTTACATTAATGATAATTAATAAAAATGAATTGTCGCTTAATATTGTAATTCTATCACATGTATATACATATTTATTTTGTAATTATTTGATAAAAAGTAACTAAAATAAATTTTCCTTTGTTGATCTAACAGTGTAAGTAGAAATTCACTTCAAATTTTTTTTTTATATTACTTGTTATACGATACTAGGTTCTTAAATCAAGTACAGTCAATTTACCTATGTGTGGTTACTATTGTTAATAAGTATGTACAGTAAAATACGCTTAACGCGAAAATGCTTAAGACGAAATATCGGCTAGAACCGAACAATAGAACTGTCCCGACAAACTACTATGTATTTTCATGTATGTCTTTCTCTTAACACGAAAAGATTTTCCTTCTGGGAATGAACAAAATACGGAAAACACCTGTCTTGAAGATGAGATTTAAGAGGGAATGAAATTAAGAAGAGGTGGTTTCACATGTTTCGTGGAGATAAGGCTAACTTGTCTTTGAAATACCGTCGAAATAGCTTGTGACACTTTCCTCTTATAACCTACTTTCATCCACCACTCCTACAAACACCATACAAAAACATATCATCTCTTATCAGTTAGCTTTGAAATTCGGTGACAAGTACATCGCAGTATGAGTAAAAATCAGTGAGTTCGGTTCACGGTTTTTTTTATTTATTTTAAATTTTAGAAGGAGTTTTTGTTTCAAGCACAATGACAAAAAGCTCAGGGGGGAAGCAAACTGCTGTTTCGCTTAAAATGAAAATGGAGCTTCTTAAGGCTGTTGATCAAAGGCAAAAGATGAAAACGGAAAACTGAAAAGATTTTGGCATTGCTAAATTTTGTTTTAAATTTCATTAAGTTCTTGTAAAAAAAATTTTCAATAATTTTTCTTAAATGCAAACATATATACATATCTATGTAAATAAAATTTATTCTAATAAATGTAATTCTGTCGAATTTAAGCTTTTTTCCCTTTAACATAAAAAATACTTCAGCTTCCTCAGTTTTGCGTTAAATGATTTTCTCTATATTTTTAAAAGAAGGTTGTTATAAAAAGCAAAATATAACTACAGTGAGGCGTATGAGCTGATTATCTGGGAACACGTGACAGCATTTATCATGGGACTATGACATCACATGAATTTAGCCTATTCTTAATACGAATTATGTGAATGTGGTTTTCAACGATCTGTGTAATTACTCAAGTGGTACAAAATAAGGCTAAGCCTTAAATCCTAAATGTATGTTAAGGTATCCTTTATTTCTTTAAAAATACCTAACGTTCTCTCAATAGCGATATTCCTATACTTTAAGTATAAATATGTGTGCTTATGGCTTTTTATATCTGATGTGTGAAGCTCGTAGGCATGCATGCCATATGATTATGTCGCATGTGAAAGATCCCTTGAGTATCATTTTGACTCTGGTTATCTCGGCTCTCTTAATATACGCTAATATTTAGCATCCGACGAGAGCTTGAATTGAAAATTAAATTAAACGTCCACATTTGGTAGCGAGAGCCGCCACTAGATGGTGCCACCTTGAAATGGCTCTCACATTCGGGGACTTGACGTGTCTTCAAAGGCTTAGTAGCCAATGGGCAACCCATTAGGGGAAAAACACTTACATCCAATTATGATTAATACTTATATGTGAAGAGGATTGCTGTTTTTAAAGTATTTGTGATAACTAAAAGTTCAAAGGAAAAACTTTTTGAAATTTAAATCATTATTTCGATATTTGTAATTTTTTGAAAAAAAAATCGTTGAAATTTTAATCTCTAATTATCATAAAAAAGGAAGGAAGGAAAAATGTACATAATTTAAAATCGTTTAAAATAAAAAATTAGATTGCTAAACAAAATCGATCAGATGAAGGTGTTTTAAGGAACCTAGTCTTGCCATATTTAGGGAGAAGGGGGTGGGGGAAGTTTTCACACCCCAGGATATATTTTTGAAATTATTTAAAAGTCTTAGAAGTTTGCAGAAACATGAAACTTAATTTGCTCTGTTGCATTTTTCAATAGACTCTTTCAGAAATGGTTTGATTCTTCTTATTTTATAATAAAATTCACAGCAATAAAGTTCTGAATAATTTAGCAGGGTTTTTAACAGCGCATTATGAAAATCTGCCCCTTTCTGTAAATCAGTGTGGCTAAAACTCCCCCTAAAGGGGCGTAAGGATATTGAAAAGTCGAAAACAAAAAATTATTAATTTACTGAAACTAAACAAACAAAATGCATTCTGTTGCAACAAAATATACATTTGCACTGATGTAATATACTTATAAATGTATCAGTACTGAACAATGCATAGTTTATAGTTAACTTAACAATACTAAGTTTACCTACAATAATTATACATAGTATTGTATTACATAAAGAAACATAACTATACAAGACAAGTTTAATAATTACCAGTGACCCCATGGGCTTGTCATATATAAATTTATATACAAAAATTAACACTTGATAATTTGAACAGTGTATAATTAATCCCTTTACTGTCGATTAAAAGTTACGCGATTCGTCCTCCATTGCCACCGTTTTTCACGTAGGCGTGCGTATTGGAGGGGAGGGGTGATGAAACGGAATAAATAAGTAAAATCTCTGAAATAAGTAAATCCTTCGCAAACACTGTCAAGGTATTTTTATTGCATTCCCATAGCCTTCGGAATAATTTTATGAATGCAGAGCACAGAAAAGATCGTCCATCAGAAAAACGTACATATACGTCTGGGGAATTTAACGCTTTGGCTGAGGTTTATATTCGCCGGTGGCATTTAAGAGGTAAAATTCGTATTGTAGTTTTAGAATCAAAGTATAGTATTACTGAATTCAATACATTGTTATTGTATGGCGTGATGACAATTATGATTGAATGCTGGGTCGCGCGCGCGCGCAAATATTGAAAGTTTGAAAAGCACTGCTGTAGATCAAATGAGTTCTCCGTCATTGAAAAAAACTTTCTCAACTGGTGTTGATGTCTTAGGCCAGGGATGGCGAAACAATGGAACGCGACACAATTACTTGGGCACGTCTACGATCAAAACGGTTTGCATTTTAGTTCAAAATAACAAAGTTCACTATGAAGTAGTACGAATAAACGCGAATGATCTGTCGCGTTTTTACAGACATATGCCAACATTTCAAAGAATTGAATGTAAAGCCTCAAGACACAAATAAAAAATATTATCTTCAAGAAGGATGTCAATGCTTTTGACGCTAAACTGCATATTTTCCGAAACGATATTATTACAAGAAACTACTAGTACTTCCCGAACTTGAAAAAATCTGACGAGAAAAAGTTTTTCAAGAACTTATTTCCATAATTATTATGTACCCTGATGTGACTTTATTTGATAAATTGAACTTGTCCCAATTCGATTGGAAGAAATTGAAGAATTTGAAATGCAACTGTGCTCGATTCCCAGTCTAGTTCAATATGGATTCAAAAATTTATTAAAACAAGAAAAATGTTGGAATTGATTGAAACAGAAAATTAACAAGCAATGTAAGTAAAAATATCAGTAACGAAATTTTGGAAACATGGAATTCGATTCCAGATACATTTAACTGTTTGAAGAAGCTGGCTCATGCTTTTTTAACCATATTTTTATCTACCAATGCCCGAGAACCATTATTTTCAGAGATGAATAACATTTAAGACTCACTTAGAAAACCATTTGGCAGATAACTCTAATTCAGCATGTGTTCTGCTAAAAGTAACATTTTACAATTCTAATGTATGCTACTTGTTATCTGATGGGCAACAACAGAAGTCACACTAATGTTACTTTAATTTGAATTACACATATATCCCAAACGTTTACTGCTATACAGTGCGAAATGTATTTTTTAATAGTAAATACAGAGTTTTGAGTGTGGTTAATATTTAATTTTATTATTTTTCTAAAAATCACAAGTCAAAATTATTTGACGGCACGTATATACCCCATTAAACACTTTTTTAGAATAAAATGGCCCATTGATCCCAAAAAGTTCGCCACTCCTTTTCTAGGCAAAGACATTGCAAATTCAACCCATTTAGAAATATTTCAACTTGAAATATAAGTTTTTTTTAATCATTTTTAAAAGTACTTTTTACGTTTCTTCGGTAGTATTTGGTACTTTTTCAGAACTTGAATCGAAAGCTATTCTCTGATTTTGAATTACCTTGTTCAACAATGTATGTTCATCAAATATGTCATCTGTATTTGTGGAATACATCTTAATTTGTGGATTACATCATAATCTCTCTTTTTAATAATACCAAGATCAAGCAATTTCATTTCGTACGTTTATTCACTGATACTTACTGTATCGGAACTGATTCTCCACAACTTTATGTTTTGTATTCTAGAATTTTTTAAAAAAATAAAGTTGCTTACGCATGAGAAATTTTTTTATTCCTGAACATCATTCTTTTAGAAGGCATGCCAATTTTTTGGCAGAAGATTGTATAAATTTGGGGTTTTTTTTCCTTCTTGAAGTTGGCAAATTAATTCAGAATATGTTCGAAGTAGTACTTCTGTTGTATAATAGAATTAGCTTATAAAAAACCAGGATTGTCCAGGCTAATCCCAGACGTATGTTTTACGAGGTTTGAAAATGTCCCATAAATATATATGCATTATTTTTCTCAAAAGCGTAAAAACTCATTCATCAGGAGTCAGAAAAAGTATGAAATCATGGAAAAAAATAAATCAATTCATCTAAAAGCTAGAGACATTTGAACTCGACAGATTTTACGTGCATCAGCTCACTCTACACGACGGGTCTTCAGTGGCACTAGAACACGAACCCGTGGCACTCTTGCCGACCATAACCAACAACCAGTAGTTCGTGACCTTAACCATTAGGCTACCGTGGCCACCAGCTAAAAAGAAGGAGTACAGGGTGTCCGGGTGACTACAATTTCAAAAACTAATTACAAAACAAACAAATAAAGATATTTACTTACGGTTTATTTGTTCCATAAGTTGCGTGCAACACATCGTCTATACGAGATTTGTAGCCACGTTTTATGAAGCATTACAAGATCATTATCCTGATTGGCCACTGCAATTGGACGTTTTATTTGATCAGTTTCACTAATAGAAGAGTAGTAAACCATGTTCTCTCGTATCCCTATAAGAAAAAGTGTAATGGTGTTAGATCCAGAGATCTGTTTGGCCACATTATTAGATTACCTCGTTTCATCCATCGCCGCTTTTTCTCACTTTTAACATCCAGTGTGGTGGTGCCCCCTTTATACGTTGTGTATATGTTACAGATTTAAGTTCAATAAACCATGCTACAATTTGCGCTTTCGGTGAAGACATTTTGAAAAATAGGGAGGGTGCGCCATCTAGTTTGCATTTTATTAAACAGAAACTTTAATCTTCTCCTTTTCTTTATCAACCTAAGAAACCGTAAGTGAAAATCTTTGTTTGTTTGTTTTTAATTTATTTTTGAAAGTGTAGTCATACTTTTCGTAGCCTATATAATAAAACTTACTGTTTTCTATAGAATAGAAAAAACAAAATATTATATTCATTTTGGAATAAATTTTCTATCTGAAAAACTTTACGATTTTAGATATTATTTTTTAATAATACAGTCAGACCTCTATATAACGAAGTCACTAAATCCCGAATAAAAGTTCGTTATA
>BMAU01015916.1:0-22298 GCA_019973935.1 Trichonephila clavipes
TTGGTATGATAACATGATTAGCAATTGGGTATGCGACACGATCAACCATTTATTGTGTCATTGGTAATCTGAATAGCCAACGCTCATTATCTACACCAGAGGTGACCAACCCGTGGCACGGCAAATTTGTAATAGTGGACTAAGAAAGATTTATCAAAAAATTTTAAAAATTGAAAAAGATAATAAATAACATTCTTTTTACAATTTTACCCAGAAATGCAGTTGTCTCAGACCAAAAAAACTCAAAAATTATTTTAAATACACTTAATTGAGCTACAAAAAGAAAATAATCGTGTGAAATAATACCTTCACTTCATTTCTGGCTATCCACTGGCAAGATTTGGAATTTGAGGGAGAGTGTTTTAAAATATCTGGAAGAAAGCAATAAATTCCCCAATGATTTTGCTTTTACTGAAGAATGAATATTAGCTCTTCTTACCTATATTATGAGGGGGCGTTTAAATAATTTAAGATTACAGGGGGAAAGTACATTTCTTTCGCTCCAGTTTTGTCGTATTCTCTTCTTTTGTGAACAAATTTGCTTTTCGCCTCGATTTTGGAGCCTAAAATCTAAGTTTGTACTTTTTCTTATTTATTACATGATTTTAAATTTTCACTTCTTAGGCTTGTACATAAAAATTGCACTATTTACTTAAAAATCCAATAATATTCTATAAAACATTTTTCAACTTTTTATATATTTTTTTTTTGTTTGTTTATAGGAAAAGTTGGAAGGGCACGCATAATTGTTTTTATCAGATAGTGGCACTCTTCCTCCAAAAAAGGTTGGCCACCCCTGATCTAGATCTTCTTCTTGTCATCTTTCAATAGGATAATGGAAAATCACATGATGCCTGCCAGGTCTAACCTACCATGATATAGAAGCAGAGGTTCCCAAACTGTTTTGTCTCATAGACCCCCTTGCCATGTTTTTTCGATTTTGTGTAGACCCCTACTTACATAATATAAATTTTTTGCAAACTTGTCAACATAAAATGTTTTTGACAGCTAGTATAGGACTACTTACATTAAAAAATTTTATGTTTCTAACTGTAGTTGGCAGAGTGTTTAAAACTTAAGAAACATGGGAATTCATTAAATTAAAATTTAATTTATATATGAAATAATTGTGACATAAAATAATTGAGCAACAAATCAATTTCTTAATGGGTGGGATGAATCTGTTGCTTCAATTACAAGTTTTCAATATTTGGCTTTAATCTTTTCAGGTTTAACCCTAAATCTACTCAGTTAGTAGTATCCAATCTTTCTTTTTTTCTTTGTTTTTATTTTTTGGAGATTGGCAAGCAAGCTGAAACTCCTCCTTTCTAGGAAAAGGAATTAAAAACTTCCTTGAAATTTTCATAATTCCGGGATAAATAACAGGTATACCTTTTTAAAAGCCAAAATTGCTGACATTTGTTTCTAAACTTTACTTTAATATCTTCGTTAGGGTATTTCAGTTCTTTTGTAATAATACATTTTTCTTCTTTTTTTGTTTATGTGACAGTATGAAATTCATTACCTACTGTAATATTACCATATTTTCAAACCTAGTTTCAAAACCTGAATAAAGGGCATTTAAATGTTGAACATAGGTTAAAACGTCATTTTTCTAGCAGATTGCCTGTGATAAATTGAGAAACTGTTAAAATTCAAACACTGAAATTATGGCTCTTTTTTAAAGTTTATGCTCTATCGCCTTGAAAATCCTGCAAATTAACCCCAGTAAATTTAGTAAATAAAGGCTCTTAAATAGGTAAATCTGGTTCATACTTGATTAATTTTCGTTTATAATTAAAGTCACGATTTGGTTTAGGCTATCTTTTAGACCCCCATCTACACCTCATGGACCCCTAAGTTATTTTTTCACCTGACGTGGACCCCTTGCGGGTCGTCATAGACCCCTGGGGGTCCATATAGACCACTTTGAGAATCACTGATATAGAGGGTGTTCGACTATTAATTTGCCAGCATCGTTCTCTACATCTATCACCCAAAAACATCTAATCATGGGTTCTTCAGAGACTGGGCTGCCATCGCTTCCCAGTCACTGGGACTAACAAAGAGTGGCATAGACTTGTAGCAGCATAGAATGGCTTATCATATCTGTCAGAACAATAAGCCCAATTCATCTCGACACCTAACCAGTTACGAGCTATTTTATTTTAATACAGCTGTGTGTATTAATTTCGCTCCTTGTACAACTCAAATTCAACCTTGTTTTCTTCCTATTATAATGTATACAAGCAATAAGTAAAGTTATGTTATTTTGCTTTCCTTCCTGTGCTCAATTTTAATATCTAGCAATGCACATACATTAACCCTTACTCTGTGCATCCCGTGGTTTCCATGAGCAACGTAGAAGTAGCAAAATTGGCAGCATATCCACGGTTTTCACAAGGATGCATTTTTTCGACTGTTTAGCTATGCAATCCACACTGTTCCTGTTTATGTTTTAATTTATGTGTTTTATGCTCATATTTTTTATGATCTAATTTTATATTGAAAAACTCTTTAACTAAAATTTTTTGTACATTTAACTCTAAAATGCAGATTTAATATGTAGATTTGAATTACTGTAAAAATCTGGCATATAAAACGCACCTACACTTTCAAGCCGATTTTTTTTAATTTTTAGGTATATTCACCGTATAACGAGGCACCCCCTTTTAACGAAGAAATATGAAATGTTAGTATACATTGCTCTCATGTTTTTTGAAGTAATATATTCGTTTTATTATCCCAGACTTTTGAAAAATAATATACTTCTAGAAAAAGCAACTCTTTTAGTTAGTAAGGCAAGTCGCGTGTTTCTTTTAAATAAACAGCGTTTCGATACATGTAGAATTAATTTTTATGCTCACCTCTTTTGTTATTTTTAACAAAAGCTAACGTTTTCATACCCTCGTATAACACGCACCCTTAAGTTTCGATCCTTTTTTGTGTTCAAAGTACGTGTTATACGCCGGATTTTACGGTACGTAAAAAAAAAAAACGTAATTTTTTAATCTATTTTGAAAAAAAAATTGCGCTGTGAGAAGGTTAAGAATAAATATCAATATAAATATAGAAAAAAAATAACTTCAATATGTCATTTTATTTTTTTATTTTTGTTAAGTTGCTTAAAATATTCTTTCGAAAACAGAGTTTTGTTATCAAACAATATGAATTTACAAATTACATTATTTTTCACTGAAATCAAATATATTATAGATTAAATAAAATTATACATATCACAGAAAATGTATTACGTACTTTTTATATATTAATCTCTTTATCTCGTATAAAAGAATTCAGAAACAAAATCCGGTTTGATTAATTTCAGTTTCTTTTCAACGCAACATTTTCAATATCATTTGATAAACCCAGATATCCCTTCTCAAAAACTATATATCCACTACTTTGTCATTTCGAGGGTACATGAAAAGAAGGGCTACCAATTCTACACTCAAACTATTGCAACATTTTTGTGTCTTTGAAGTCATATGAAAAGTTTTATATTAAAAACAGTAAAAAAATCGAATAAGTATTCGGGATACTTTATACGAAGAAGTTAAATTCCCTCTTTTGTAACAAAATTCCAAAAAAAAAATGGCCGTTGCCTTTTCGAAAAAATTCATGTATATTCTTGAAGTTGTACCAAAAAAACTAACATTTTTCTTCGTGGAATCCTATTTATTTAAGCTAAAACTCCGATAAAAAAAAAACCTCTTATTTACCTTGCGTTGATGCTTAAAAAATTATTTTTCTTTCTCTGTCGAGTATAAAATAAGGGAAATAAAGAAACATACGATGAGAATGAAAGAATTTGGTTTTTTTATCCTCTAGCAGAAGGTCATTGCTCCAAAATCTCTCTCCGAAGTAGTTTTTGAATACTACGGATAAACATTGTTACGGAAGAAATTTCGTAGTTCCCGAAACGATTTGTTGGGTGGATTCGACCTATAATCATGTTTATCGTCAATAAGATCAGTAAATGAAAAAATAAAAATTCACGTGTTTGAAGAATAAGTGTCATAAAGGAAATGTACGGTCATTCCTCGAATAAAATATTATTCCAAGATTTTATATGGTTGTCAATAATAAAGGGGGGTGGGGAATAAATGCAAAATAAGCGAAATTCTCGGCACTTTTCACGTTAAATAAGGAAAAATGTAAGCCCATATGTTACTAACTAAATAAATAAAATGGATAAACAGGTTAAGCATCAAACAAGTAATATAAAAAAAATTTAAGTCAATTCCTACTTAGATCAACAAGGAAAAATTTTATTTTAGCTACTTTTTATTAAATAGTTACAATTAATATAAATACGTACGAGGGCTGTTTTCTAAGTAAGGTCCGTTTGTTTTATAAAAAACGTAACAACGATTTTTTTGTTTCAAAAAACCTTTATTTTAGGATTTTACATACTTTTGCCTATTTTTCTACATGTTTGCCAAGTTTATTAATGCACTTGTCTTTCCTTAAAACTAAGTTTTGAAAACCCTCTTCAAAGAAGTCTGCCGCCTGGTCGGACATCCAAGAGTTCACGGCCGCTTTCATATCTTCATTGTCACTGAAACACTTTCCGCCAAGATTGTGTTTGAGGACCGTAAAAGGTAGAAATCGCTTGGAGCAAGGTTGGGGCTGTATGGTGCATAGTCCAGAACCTCCCAGCCGAAAGATTCAATTAACTCCCGAGTCTTTCGAGAAGTGTGAAACTTGGTTTATCATTGTGAAGCAAAAAAAACAGTTTTTGACAGCATGCCAAGTGGTTTGTTTGCAATACTCTTCGGAACTTCCGTAGAGTTGCGCAGTAGGCACCTGAGTTGATCGTTGTTCCTTGCGGCATAAAAGTCCACCAGAAAACACGCGGGGTCCCCAAACACTGTTGCCGCATAATCTTGCGCTTTGACAGCATTTATTTGTTTTTAACCTTGACGGGGAGGATGTGTGTCGCAATACTATCGACTATTGCTTTCATTCCGGAGTGATATGGGAATACACCCATTTTTCATTTCCAGTGACGATTCCACTATTACTGTTTTTTTCATCAACAGTTTCAGAAAATTTCTGCCATCGCTTCTTGCTATTTCAGCCAACATCTTTCTCCTTTTGGTAGGACGACCTTTAGGTTTTCTATATCTCGATGATATAAGATCCATTATAATTTTAAATAACAAAGGCAATTTAAATGAACTTTAGTTCTGAAAAGAACTTTTGTTTTGGTAAAAATCAATATAAAGTTTGAATAAAATTGAACGAAAAATGCAAACGCAAGTTCGAACGAATTGTAAACAAATAGTGCCGATTTAGGTCTCAGATACAGTTGAAACAAATTGTTGCCATCCAGACCTTGACAAATTAACATTTAAAAATAAAAATTAGAGAGGCTATGTCTACAGTAAATAAAATTCGTACTGTCAAAGTACATGACAGCTTTGTCAGCATGGCATCAGAATGTAAACAAAGGGGCGTGGTCATTGATGACTGAATCGGAACTACCCATAACTCAGTAAAAAAATGCATCAAACCAGAAATTTTTTTTTTGCGTTTGATAGAGAGGCTAATATAATATTAAAATAAGTCAAAAACTTTTTTTTTTTTCGATATTTTAGTCAATTTTCCACATTTTAACAGTCCACTGTAGCCTTAAGAGTCTTAGAATATGTTTTGAGTTCATTAGAGTAGATACGATTGGGCGTGAATGTGGTGTACACACCAAGTGATCGATACTGGTTCAGATCTTAGAGCGGGGCTGGTTCAATGTGAGTTGATCAGTGACAATCCATTTGGGGCAATATTAACTGAGGAGAAAAAGACCTATAGCTACTTCCAACAGGATGGTGCATCGGTCCATATATCCCTCCGAACCATGGATCTCATTACACAGCCATCACTCTTAAAAGAGTTATTAGAAGAGGTCAGTTTGATCTCAATCCTAGCTGTCAGCCCAAGTCACCTGATTTGTCAGTGTGCGATTACTTTTTATAGGGTACCCTCAAGCCCAAGGTATATCGAAGCAACCCTCATAATCTTCAAGAACTGCAACATAATAGTTCGAATGTGATTGCAGAGATTCCAGCAGTCCAGGTTCGATTGAACTTCCCCAACTCATTGACCAGAGTCCAGAGGTATCAAGAGATAAATGGTGGTAATTTTCAATCAGTGTAAATCAATCTGGGTTGACAATCAGATCAATCAGGGTTGCGGGGGCGTAACGTATACCCACGTAGCACCTACACCACCGAGGGAAGCAGAATTCCATAGGGTTCAAAGCCTGTTTGACCCCAAGTAGGTATTTAACCATTTTATAAAATATTAAAGGCAAAACCTGACTTTGCAGGGGGTCCTAATATTTTCCGTTACGTGAATGTTTTGCAATATCTGTTTTTAGCACAGATTAGAGAATTATCTCCTTTCTTTTACCGTGTTTCATTGCAACCTAGAACTCTGTTTTTCTAGCGGCTTTTATTTACCCCTCCCTGTATATACTAATGTCTGTGGTGAAGTAATCGAATTTAGATTTTTTCTTTTTCAATTCCTACTATTAACTCACACTCTCTCTATATTTATTTATTTATCTTGGTGGAATTTTCAATCGTTAATAAAATACATTTTTAAGCGCCTCAGTTGAGCTGAAGTTTAATATAGATGATTATTTTGGATGACAATACAATAATTTAATTATAATTAATAAACATTAATTGATTAAAACTAATTATTTAAAGAATTACAAATACAGCCACGTTGACATCCTTTTGGCGACTTGTGACAAAACTTGAAACGGTTTTTTTCACGTTGTAAAGCATTCAGTTGAACTGAAATTTTATATATATACGACTGGTTTGGATCACAATGCGATACTTTAATGATAATTAATAAAAATTAATTACCACTTAATGTTGTCATTCTGTCATATGTATATACGAGGGCTACTTTGTAAGTAAGGTCCGTTGGCGCTTATAGTTCCCTAGTTAGCGCGTACGCCGCAACGAATCTCTGCATCATTGACTTGCATCCTTTGCGAACACACTCACTCCATTTCCAGCTCTCTAGCAGTCGTGTAAGCTTCGCTTGCGTCTTTAAAATGTTTAAGGTGATTTAATCGCCCGCCAAGTGTGTGATACGGTCTTTTATCCGTTTTTTGACAGCGAAAAACTTGTCGGCTGCAGACATTCATCGCCAGATAGCAGAAGTTTATGACACAGAAGTAATGAGTGATAGCAAAGTTCGAAAAGGGATCAAGAAATTTAAAGATGGGCGAACAAATGTCCATAACGAAGAACGCTTAGGCTGGCCATCTGTAATCACTGGTGATTTGATGCAAACAGTTGAAACAAAAGTTCGTGAGAACAGGAGATTCACGATAACCACTTTTTCATTGGAATTTCCCGACGTTTCTCGGTCGGTGGTGTACAAAATTGTGACTGAATACCTTAACTTTAAGAAATTGTGTTCTCGGTGGGTACCTCAACTACTCATAGCGGAACACAAAGAGAAGAGGTTTGCCATTTCATTGAAATGTTTGATTTGCTACGAGGAAGAAGGGGATGGCAATTTGAGTGGAATCGTCACTGGAAATGAAAAATGGGTGTATTCCATATCACTCCGGAATGAAAGCAATAGTCGATAGTATTGCGACACACATCCTCTCCCGTCAAGGTTAAAGCCAAATAAATGCTGTCAAAGCGCAGAGAGATACATTATCTGAACCGAGTACATCTTCCCAACCTGAGGCAAGCTATATTTTCACCCACAAGGCTGTGTTTTCTGAACTATTGCAGAAAGTTCCTTGTAAATATTGTACAAACTGTACCCTTGCTATAAAACAACACCATTAAATAGGGTATTCTACAAAGATGGAACTTTAATGCGAATCATGTCATGAAAGCTATGGAAGTGTTTTTTTCAAGTTTCCAAGAAGAGGCCAAAAATTCACATGATGTAAACAGCAAACTGGTGAGTGCCTTCCTATCCATAGGCAGAGGGCATGCTGCTTTGGAAACGTTTTCATCTGTGCTCAACATGCCAACAATGGACCGAAAAACATTTGCCAAATGCATGCACAACTTATCCGTGAAAAACAAAGAGGTGAAGAAAAAATGCTCGAAATGTCACGTCAAGCTGCTAGAGAAGCTCACGTAAAAGTTGATGCTTCTCTAAAAAAATCAGGAAATAATTGATGCGAGTGTGTCATATGACGGTACTTGGCAAAAGCGAGGACATACATCTAACCTAGGATTAGGAATAATCATCGATATCCTTAGTGGACTTGTCCTTGACTTTGAAGTATTGTCGAAATACTGTCAGAATTGTGTAGTTGCTGGTCGAGATATGGGAGTCGATAGTGCGGAGTTTCACATATGGCAAAAAGGACATGCGGATGAGTGTGACAAAAATTTTGATGGAACTTCTGGAGCCATGGAGATGCACGCTGCACTAATTATGTGGAGGCGATCAATTAGTGATTGCCAAATGAGTTTCATTTCCATGCTGAGTGATGGTGACTCAAAAACTTTTCAATTTTTGTCGGACAATAAAATATATTGTTCTGATATAAAAATCGAAAAGGAAGAGTGCCTGAATTATATTGCGAAGAGGCTAGGCACATCGTTACGTAACAAAGTGAAAGAATGGAAGGTGAAAAAAGTGACTCTTGGTGGGCGTAAGCAGGGAAGCCTTACAGATAAAAACATCACAAAGTTGCAAAATTACTATAGAAAGGCAATAAAAAAGATAATGTCCCTAATACCGATAAATGAAAAACTGCTATATATGCCAGCCTATGCATGGTAACAAACAGCCTACACAAAGCCTATGCATGGTAAGTGTCCTGAAGGGGAATCATCATGGTGTTTCTATAAAAGAGCTGTAGCCAAAGGTGAAACCCCAGGGTTACACAGTTCCATGAGAACTTACTTGTCGCCACAAGTAGTGAAGAAAATTATGCCCGTTTATCAACGTTTAGCTTCAGACACCATTTTTGAAACATGCGTAGCAGGCAAGACGCAAAATTCGAATGAAAGTCTGCATAGCTGCATTTTGCGAAAATGCCCAAAAGAGGTATTCGTCTCCAAAAGGAGGCTGGAAATAGCAGTAACGGATGCCATCGAAAAGCACAATTTGGGCTATGTGAAATCTCTTGAAGCGAAAGAGGACTCATGCCTAAATGACAGTTTTCTCTGACTATTGCAGAAAGACAAGATAAACGACGCATTTCTCAGAATATTTCTACGAAACAAAAGAAAAGGAAAAGAAATGCCACGAATACACAAATGCAGCCTATAGTGCTGGTGCTTTTTTAAATTTTTTTTTATCAGACTTAGCAAACAGTTTTCTTGTTATGTGTAATTAGATTTGTTATTTTTTTGAATTTTTGTAATTTAATTGCATTGAAATACTTTATTTTTACTCATTGTGATTAATGAAATATATAATACATTATCTGGTTGATGAAATAATAATGAAATACATTCCGTTAATTTACTTTAGCTTTTATTAGAATGTTCTTGCTTACTTCAATTTTTATCACTATATATATTACATGTCAATGTGACTGTTACAATAAATATTGCAGAATCTTATACATATATTCTATGCTTATCTTATCTTTATGATATTAGTGTTTTTCAAATTTATATGAATGTCTTTAATTATTTTTAAAAAAAAAAACTAATTTATTTTCCTCTAGAATAAAAAATAGCTGTTTTTCTAAAAATGAAAGTTTCCTCGAAAACGTTGAATTTTTTGTAATTTAATCCCTTTGAAATACTTTATTTTTACTCATTATGATTAATGAAACATATAATATACTATCTGGTTGAGATAAAACAATGAAATACATTCTGCAAATTTACTTCAGATATTATAAGAAAGTTCTAGCTTACTTCAATTTTTATCACTGTATATACCACGTGTCAATGTGACTGTTACAATAAATATTGCAGAACTTTATGTATATATATTCTGCATCTATCTTATATTTGTATGATATTAGTGTTTCTCAATTTCAAATTCATATTTATATCTTTAATTTTTTTTAAAAAAATAAGTTAATTTCTTTTAAAATAAAAAAAAGCTGTTTTTCTCGGAATCAAAAATTTGCCTCGAAACCAAAATTCATAATGTTCCATGCGTTGCAATTTTTGTCGAATTATAACAAAACTTTCCAAAGTATTCATTTAATGTATACTTATAAATTCTTGGATGCATTGTAGTAATAGTGATAGGATGAAAGAAGAAATTAAAGTTTTTTATGTAGGAAATCATTAAAATTCTTGAAATTTTTATATAAAAATTTGCGTTTACCCATATTTTGTAAATTATCATATAAAACATTACATTGTATACATACATTTGTAAAGAATTGCTTAAAGAAGTTAAATCAGGTGAAAATATGAAATTTTAAAAAATCAAAACGCATGGAACGTTTTGAAGTTTTTAAATTTTCATTAAAAATTTTTTTAATTTTAAATTTCTTGAAAACTAATAATTTTTTCTCACCAAATTTTTTCTCACCAAGGTTTTAGTTCTAAGTTACATACAGCCAGTAAAAAATTTGGGGCATGTTTGTAAAAAAAAAAAAAACTGTCCACTGTAGCCTTAAGTGGCAACGAATCTAACCTGAAGTACTGCGTCTACGTGAGTGCCCCACCAGAGGATTCGGTGATTGTCTCTTGAAGAGAGAAGTCGGTAAGCTCCGCCAGCGAGCTAAGTGTGATTTGAATTCTGTGATTGTCTCTTGAAGAGAGAGGTCTGTGAGCTCGGGCAGTGAGCTTTGTGTGAAGGTTCTGTATGTACCAAAGGTGCTATCTATGCGCTAAATGCCATCCTGGCCTCTTTTTTTTGTTTTGCTTTTCTCTAAAAATGTCAACACACTCGAGAGATTTGTTATTTTTACCTAAAACGTGTATAAAGTGTAACATAATTTTACATTATGTGTGATCGTGACCAAATAAACCATTAAAGCATCATTAGAGTTTCCTCATTGAAATTCCAACGGCATCACACTACGCGTCCGGGACACTTTTATTTGCCCTTCCCTATGTATTTTAATTTGCATGCACTCAATTTTGTTGACAATGTAGCATTAAAAAATAAATAGGATAATGCTGAATCTGAATTCCCGCATAAAAATTTATACTAGAGAAATATTCATAACAAAAATATCTTTAACTAATTCAGCTCATCGTGTTGTTACACATTTGCGTGGGGAGAAAACAGCGGATGACTACAATTAATTAAATAATAACAGATTTATATATTAATAGACAAGGATGAACAACTGACTACACGAAGCAGATTGACTTATACACACAAAAAAGTACTAGGACAGCTTATTTACAGTAAGGAAAAAAGACCTCGTTATAAACAAGTTTTACAGCGCTCCAGAAAAACGGCTCTCTAGAACAGTTCCACTAGAAGGCAGTTAAGTATCTCTGCTTTATTTCAGACAACGCACAAGCAGATTCTTTACTCTACTGACTCATTTTTTGAACTCCACCGACCTTTATATAACCTCATAGAAATTTCCAGAAGGGTCAATCCCAGTGTCTTCTCGGTGGCTCCTTGGTGATATTATTATCGCCAAATCATTCACAAACGATGATTAAGTCGCCTCTCTGGTAACCCTGTACACATCGTCAAGGGTTGCTATAATTTTTATTCAAGTTTCTGCTGGGGAAAGTAATTACCCTGTAAAACTCTTTTTCCGCAAGCAAAGCATTATAGCAGGAAAAACAACATGGTGCGTTTTAGTATTTTTTAACACGCTTTTATTTAGAAGTTTCATTTGTATGTAATGCAATCTTTGAACTCGATTTTTAGCCACTTTAAAGGGATTAATTCGAAATTTTGCACATTTGTCAAGGACCCATGACAATACAATAAGTTCATAATTTTGTTTCATTGTCCTGATCAGGATCATCAGAAATAAGAATTTTAAGGATTTCGAGATTTGGCGACTAATTCATTGAATCGTTTCCATATTTGGCGACTAAATGCATAAACCATTTTCAGATTTGGCGACTAATTGCATAAGCCATTTTCAGACTTGGTGACTAATTGCATAAACCATTTTCAGATTTGGCGACTAATTGCATAAACCATTTTCAGATTTTGTGTCTAATTCTACATTTAGCGACTAAAAATTAAGGTGAAACCCTAAAACCGCACATAGGCTTGTGGTTAATACAAATAAGACAAAAAAAAGAGTGTTCTTTATGTGAAAAGGGTAGGGTGGGAGCGTAGTTTTTCTGAAAATGGAAATAAAAAATGACTCCTGCATGTGAATAAAAATAATTTATATTCGAATTGCTAAATATTTTTTTATCAAGCAATACGTTTAGAATTGATGATACGAATTAACATTATATAGCAATACGTTTAAGGTATCCGACTACGTTCGGAACCATGGTTTTGCAGAACCGTATAAATGGATAATATTTCTGATATTTAGTGTCACTTGGATTAGAATACATGTATGAAATTGTTTTAAGAGTATTATTACAATAAAAATTATTTAAATACTATATTTTGACAAAAATGAACATAGAATTGCCTATTTTCAAAACGTTCTCATTTAATGGAAAATGCTTCTATAATAATAATATTTTGCCTGTATATAGCTCATACATCTGTATAGAGTCTGAACTAAACTTTTGAAATTTGTAACTTAGAAATGGATTTATCCGTATTTAAGTACAACAAAAGGATGAAATTTTAAGAAAAAATGCCAATAACTATTTCAGTTGGTAGTAACTCTGAAAATAATGTGAATTTTTAAAAAAATTCTAGTTCAGGCCCTCTGAGACGTTTTTACCTTATATAAGCAAAATATTATTATTATATAAGCATTTTTATAAAAGGAGATTTTGAAAATAAGTCATTCTAAGTTAATTTTGCCAAAATATTGCATTTAAATAAATTTTTTATCATAATGTCCAATGTTTTTAAAACAATTTCATACATGCATTCCAATCTAAGGGACACTAAATATCATGAAAATTATCCATTTATGCGCTTTTTTAAAATCACGGTTCCGAATGTAGCCAGATACCTTTTAAAAGGTGATAAATTTATGCTCTAACTACTAATTTTTTTTTTTTTTAAATTTTGATAATGCCATATGTTTAACAGTGATGATACGAATTAACATTACAGCAATACGTTTAAAAGATGATTGTACCATTGACATTTAATATTTCTTCTTAACACACTTTTATTAGTTAGACTAGTATCTATAGAAACGGAATCTTTGAAATATAACGATATGGGACTCATCCGAGGCCTCGTAAACGGAGATAATAAATACCCTTCAGACCCACTAATTAATATCCTGTAGAGCAAGACTAATTCCAGCAGCTACATAATTACGGCTCCAAGTATCAAACTCAAGGATAAAAATTCAACAAAGAATAAATGATAGTTTTAAAAACTAAAAAAAAACAGGCTTTTATTGTAGATCGAACTAAAATTGAAAAATAAATTATAGTTTTAAAAAAACTAAAAACACGCTTTTATAGGGAATCGAAATAAAAAAAGTAAAAAATAATTCTTAATATAAGAATAAAAATGATTAAAAAGAAAAAATTAATGTCCTTGTGTTAAAAGCACGGGTGTGCTTGGTACTACATTTTTACACTAACTCAGCATTTCGGGGAATAGAACTAGTAAGAAATTATAACAATTAATATAGAGCACCCCACGCTTTTATCCCAATGGCATTAATTTTCTCGTTAATAATTTTATTCTTACATTAGGAATTTTTTTTTAACTTTTTATTTCGATTCACTATAAAAGCGTGTTTTTAAACTATAATTTATCTAAATTAGTTCATATTTTCACCACTGTACGATATTTATCTTGTTTACACATATATCACCGAGTCTGGGGATATAATTTATAATTTTCTTAAAGCTAAATGAAATACTTTCTTATACCATAAGATACCTGTACATTGCACTCTCTCAGAGTGTTTTTAGAAGAACAAAACGAAGGGAACTCTGAAATTAATTACTATGTATTCGCTTAATGTGCATTACTATAAATAGTTTCTATATTGCAACATATCTACCATCTGCTATCCCGTTCAAGATTGTGACGAGAGTTCCAGATTATAAACATTTCACTAAATAATATTTCAAGATTCGATTAGAAAACCTGCGTCGAAAAGTTTCGCTAAAGATTCCCTATTCAGCTGCTGGAATTCAATTAAATTCCTTTTGGGAGTATGTTATAGGAACAAATTAGGGCGTAATCACTGTCGGGATTGAATTCCGAGTGCAAATCAGCTCTTTCAACATCACCTTCAATATAATATAGGAATTCCTTTCAATGTCAACCATTATGGGAGTTTATTATGTGACATGAAAAGCCCATTTAAAGATTCGTAAACTTTCTCGTGCGCTATTAACACTTCACAGCTTTCCCGTTTCGTTATTGAGTAATGTCGGATAATTATCGGTGAGTATTATTTCGAAATATTACGCCAAGTTATTCATAATTATGTACATCAGTGCTTCTCAAACTTTCAATGTTTGCGACCCAATATTCAATCACATTTTTCATCGTATCCATCTCTCCAAATAATAACAATGTATTGAATTCAATAATAAGGTATTTTGACGCTGATGATAAAATACGACTTTAACCCCTTAATTGCCACCGGCATACGTCTCTCTCACCCAAAACGTTAATTGCCCTGGAAGTATATATACGTCTCGCTCACTCAAAGCGTTGATTGCCCCGGACATATATATACGTCTTTCCGAAGTACGATCTTGTCTGTGTACTGCTATCAATAAAATTATTCCAATGGCTATGGAATGCAATAAAAAGGATCTGACAATATTGGCGAAGGATTCACTCATTACAGAGGATTTTAATATTTATTCCTTTCTCCCCCCGTACATCACACACGTGTGCTTACGTGGAAAACGGTGGCATTGGGGAGCGAATCGCGTAAATTTTAATCGGCAGCTAAGGGATTAATTATCAAGATAAGTGTTAATTTTTGTATATAATTTTATATATGGCAAGCCCATGGGTTGCTGGTAATTATTAAACTTGTTCTTAACTTAGCTTGTTAAACTAATTATAAAATACATTCTGCAGTACTGATAAAGGGTGTTTTTTTAGAGGTATAGAACTTTAAATTGCAATAAAACAACGATGTATTATTCGATTGACATGAATTTTTTTATTCGAAAGATAATCTTGTGGCATTACATTTTAAATAGGATTTCTGGCATAGGACTGCCACGGCTGGCTCGGATGTAGTCCAATATGGACGTCCAATTTTCGATGACTTTTTCCAACATTTGTGGCCGTATATCGGCAATAACACGGCGAATGTTGTCTTCCAAATGGTCAAGCGTTTGTGGCTTATCCGCATATACCAATGACTTCACATAGCCCTACAGAAAATAGTCCAGCGGTGTTAAATCACAAGATCTTGAAGGCCAATTCACAGGTCCAAAACGTGAAATTAGGCGGTCACCAAACGTGTCTTTCAATAAATCGATTGTGGCACGAGCTGTGTGACATGTTGCGCCGTCTTGTTGGAACCACAGCTCCTGGACATCATGATTGTTCAATTCAAGAATGAAAAAGTTAGTAATCATGGCTCTATACCGATCACCATTGACTGTAACGTTGTGGCCTTCATCGTTTTTGAAGAAGTACGGACCAGTGATTCCCCAGCCCATAAAGCGCACCAAACAGTCAGTTTTTCGGGATGTAACGGTGTTTTGACATACACTTGTGGATTAGCTTCACTCCAAATGCGGCAGTTTTGTTTGTTGACGTAGCCATTCAATCAGAAGTGCGCTTCATGACTAAACAAAATTCGCTTATGAAAATCGGGAACAACGGCAATCTCGTTTTGGGCCCATTCGACGAATCTACGCCTCGCTTGATGATCGTTTTGATGAATTGCCAAACCAAACTGAGAATAAATCACTTGACAGCTGTTAAATCGGTCGCCATCTTGGAAAGTAATGTCAACTTAAACTTCTATACCTGGGAAAAAACACTCTTTACATTTATAAGTATATTATATCAGTGTAAATGTGTGCTTTATTTTTATCATATCAGAATGTATTTCATTTGTTTACTTTCCATAAATTAACACTTTTTTAAAATAATCTTTTGTTTTTGAATTTTCTATGTGTTCGTGCTCCCCTCGCATAGTTATCACGCCCCCCTTGGGGGCGCACCTCACAGCTTGAGAAACGCAGATACATATATCCATTACCAAATAATTTAATTTTTTACGAAAAGATTGTATGTTGATTAAAATCGTATCACCCATAAGGCTGAATAATTCAAATTAATGGGAACTCTCAGAAAATAAAGCCCATTTTGTGTTACATATTTAATATTCTCACAAAATGTTCGAGAGGATATGAAAAATCTGAATGGGCCCTACCGAGGATTGATAATGCCTTGACGACGATAAGTAAGAAATAAGTCTGTAGCTTGGTCAGGAAATCTACACTCTATCGTAAAAAATAAATAGCAAGCAGTAAAATTATCACAACTAAAGAAGAAGAAAGGTTACAGCAATAAAATTTGTATATGTATGAATAAAAACAAAATACTTTCAGACATAATGAAAAATGCACTTTTACTCTGATATAATTTATATATATCATCTGGCGAAATAACGTCATCAAAAATAAAAACTTCTTCAATACCTAATTAGCTCTCTTTGATCCTATAACCAAATTTTTAAAAAAAAACTTTTTATTTGATTTGCTGTAATCCCATGATGAGAGATTTTTTTATTACGTTTTTCTTTTTAAACCTAAAATACAACTCTTTTAGAGAAGAAACAAAACCCAGACCCAGAATCGAAAAAATTTATCACTGTTATGAAATACTGTACATAAAGCTGTAGGCAGCAGAATATATTTGCTCAACATCTGCTTGACCTTCTAAGTTATTGGTACAGTTAGTTATGACTCCTTTTCTTATGTGTTTGTTTCTCATTTAGGGGAAGTTGTAAATAATGTGTTTCTGTGGGGGGAGTTCTATGTAAAAGCGTTTGATATTTGGAAAACCACAGAGAGCAATCACACTTTGAAGGATTACTTGGCCAAGATTTATTTTTATGAGTACTCTCAAACATATAAAGCATAATTAAAAACTTTTACACAATTTTTTAGCAGTAGCATCCATATTATATATTGAACACACTTTTAACCTGAAGTGGTCGCGCGGGGCACACAGATCATGAAATCGTAAATTCAGGCAAAACTGTTTATTTGTTACAAAAGAAAAATTGAAAAGTCCTTGAAAGTAGGTAAGTATACTTTCTCTTAGTTAAATTATTCACTGGAATCACGATTTGCATCGTGTGCAATAAAAAATAATTATAAAAAAGGTTTGAGGTGACTCAATCATTCTGCCAGACCATTAATGTTAGTATCGAGTGTGTGCCTGCTCCCGGGATAAAACATTTTCAAGTTTTTTTTCGCTTTAAATATTAAAAAAGTAACACAATTCTTCATCGGAATTTTATATTATTTTTCATTATTTAATATTAATTCTTAACTCTCATTCAGTGAGGCTTAAAACTACAGTTCGATTAAAACGAATTATAATATGAGCATTCATTTTAAAATATCATTTTACATTTTTGTAAACATTGTCGAACTCTTGGCTTTGCTCTCCTTACAATTCAGCTATTATATCAATGTTTTATTTTCTTATAAATGAACTCGGGCAAAAGAGCGGCATTTCAGCCGGTACACTTTTAATGTATCAGTTCTGCACAATGTATTTTATAACTAATTTATTAATACTAAATAAAGAGCAAGTTTAATAAGTATTAGCGACTTCCATGGGCTTGTCTTGCAGAGGAAAGTTTTTCAAAGGAAGGTTTACGATTAGATATTGACACTTCGAGTACTTTTCTTATATTTGACTGAGATCTATATTTTATCTTCAAAGCAGCCACCACATTTTGCAATTGTTCCAATTTAAAAATTGAAGAAAGAAAAATGAAATATATATTACTTAAAAGTAACATTTATAAAATTTAATATACTTATCTTATTAATTTATACGGTTTATAATTAAGATCATATTGCAGCTTTAGCGTCAAAGTGAATTATTATTGCATTCAATACATTATTATTGTATAAGGGGGCGAGATAAAAATTATGATTGAAAAGTGTGTCGCCAGTATTGAAAGTTTGAGAACTGCTTTACAGTGAAATGCGAAAGCAGTTCCGCTGTAGAATATTTGCATAACTACACATAGGGTTGTATATTGCAATAGATATAAAAATAGGTTCATTTCAAAAGTGATATTTCTTTCGTTGCGTTGGATGCTCCATTTGTTTGGTGGTCAACAAACCACCATCATTTCATCTTTCATCATTTCTATGTTCTACATTTCTGAAAATGAGTGGTTGACGTCATTTGAATTAAATTAATAGCTGGTATCTATAATCAGATGGATACATTCAGTGGAATGATCGTTAGAGATTGCCTGTGCCTCAAATGTCAACTTTTCGATTATCATACACTTGTGCAATCGGATGGATACATTCTGGGTAATGATCACTAGAGATTGCCTGCGCCTCAAACTTCAACCTTTCGATTATCATGCACTTGTGCAATCGGACGAATACATTCTGGGGAATGATCGTTAGAGATTGCCTGTGCTTCAAATGTCAACTTTTCGATTAGCATGCGCTTGTGCAATCGCTATCAGCAAGAACAGTGTTATGAAACCCTGGTATTTGTCGTCCCAGTTTACTACAGCTTATCCAGGACCGTTGTTTGTGTTCTCTACAAGCTCAGCACTATCGGACAATTTCAAGCCGTCAACGTTCTTCGAGCGTTGTGACGTCATCGAAAATAGTGATATCTCGACAAACTGTAAACGGCTACATAAAGAAAATCGACATTCCAAACGACCATCAGTTTAGTACAGTGCTTCTCAAACTTTCAATACTGGCGCCCCCTTTTCAATCACAATTTTTATCGCGCCCCCTTATACATAATAATTTACTAAATGCAATAATAATGCACTTTTACGATAAAGCAACAATATTTATTATAAACCGTTCAAATTCATGACATAAGTATTAAATTTGTATTTGTTACTTTTAAGCAAAAAAAAAGTTAAGTAATAGGATAATTACTAAGTTATTTTTCCTTTCTCTGATTTTTAAATTGAACATATTACAAAATGCGGTGGTTGCTTAGAAGACAAAATATAGATATCAGCTAAATATAGAAAATGAACTCAGAGGGTCAATTTCTTATCTTAAAAACTCCTTTCAAAAATTTTGCTCTGTAAGACAAGCCCATGGAAGTAGCTAATAATTATTAAACTTGTTCTTAATTTAGTATTAATTAATTAGTCATAAAATACTCTGTGCACCACTCATACATTAAAAAGCAGTGTTTCTCAAACTTTCAATACTGGTGACCCAATTTTCAATCATAATTTTTGTCTCGCCCCCTGTACAACAATAATGTATTTACTGCAATAAAAATGCACTTTGAGAGAGAGACGCTAAAGTTACAATACGATCTTAATTATAAACCGTACAAATTAATACGATAAGTATATTAAATTTTGTGTATATGTAACTTTTAATAATATATATATTTTAAGAAAATTACTTAAAATATATATATATTACTTAGAATTATGTTATTTTTCTTTTCTCTAATTTTTAAATTGGAACAGATCGCAAAATGATGTATTTAATTAAAGATTTATTTCTCCTTCAGCATTCATTTCTCAAAGTACAAATGTCATTAGAAAAAATAGTCTAGTCAATGTCGCTCTCTATCATATCCATCACATCTGGCATTATAGGGTACGTTTGCGTGAGTCTGGGCAACCTATCGGACGTCTGCGCAAAACATGTAAAAATGCTTTTCCTCGTACAATTCCAGTCAGTTTTGGTCGACTCGATACTCCTATAGCTACCGAATCTAGCTTGAATGTACATTTTTTTTAATTTCCACGTTAATTGTAATTCACGGTAATTAAGTATTTACGGCAGTAGATTAAAACAATATCATACATACATTTTTAAGTCGTAAGCAAACATTCGACCATAATAAAGAATCAACAAGTACACAGACGAACGAGCATGGTTCCGAAAATTAAATCAAGGCGATCTTCTCAAAAGTACTTAATTTTGGATTTACCACTACTGAAGTAAATGATGGAAAAAAGCCCCAGCTCGATATATGTTAAAACTTACAAATCTGTAGAACAACATGTGAAAGTTGTTTTTAAAACATGTAAAATCATTTAGCTATGTTGGCAAAGAATTTTAAAAATATTTTCTGGATGAGGACAACTTGGTAGCAAGTTACGAGTGGATTAGTGATCTATTTCAAGATACTCCAGAAGGGCTCTCAACTTCCGAAGAAGAAATCTTCATATATTTTACATCCAGTGAAAAATTAAAAGGCAATTTGTAATAAATCGCTCTTTGAATTTGGGGTAGAGGTGGATAAGGAATTATCTGTACTGAAAACAAAAGCACTTCGTATACTATTACCATTTTCAACATCCTACCTTTTTCAAACCGGATTTTCTGCAGTGGATGCCTTGAAGACAAAATATAGATCTCAGCTAAATATAGAAAATTAACTTTAAGTGTCAATTTCTGATATTAAGCCTTCCTTTGAAAAACTTTCCCTCTACAAGACAAGCCCGTGGAAGTCCCTAATAATTATTAAACTTGTTCTTAATTTAGTAATAAGATTGATTGATTGAATATTAGCGTCGCACTGTTCAGCTGCACGAGGGCTTTTGACGACGGACCACGTAATTTTGAACCATGGTCAAGTGACGTGGATGACACCTGAGCTGGCACCCCCTCTCCTAACTACCACACCACACCAACGGGAAAACTCTCAACAGATTTAACGTGCATCGCTGCCCTACACGGCGGGTCTTTAGTGGTACTGGGCTCGAACTCGTGACAAGGCAAGCCACGATCCGATACGTATACCACTCGGCTACCGCGGCCAAATTCAGTAATAAGAAATTATTTATAAAATACCTTCTTCAGTACTGATACATCAAACGTATACTGGCTGAAACACCGACTCCTCGCACGAGTTAATTTTTTAAAAAAATAAAACATTATTCTTGATATAATAGCTGAACTGTAAGGGAAGTAAAACTGTGTGCACGACATTGTATACAAAAATGTAAAATGATTTTTTAGATAAATGCTATAATTGTAAATAACTGTTTAAAAGAACTGTAATTTTAAACCTCACACAATTAGCAGTTAGAATTAATGTTAAATTATGAAAAAGAATATAAAATTCCGATGAAGAATGATTGTGTTACTTTTTAACATTTAAAGCGAGAAGACTTCAAAATGTTTTAACCCGGGAGCAGGCGCGTACTGATACTAACATTAATGGTAGTGCGGGGGGACTCAGTCACCCCAATCCTTTGTTTAGAATTATTTTTACTGTACACGATACAAATCGGAATTCTAGTGAATATTTTAATTTATAGAAAGTATACTTACCTTCTTTCAATGACTCTTCAATTCTTTGATGATTTGAGAAAAATCCAATAAAACTGAACTAAAATGATTCAAAAGTACAAGACCATAATAAAGGACGCCAATCAGACTCTTTTCAATTATCCTACAGAAATGTTAAACCAATCAATTTTTTCCAAATATCGCAAAACTCAATTATTTACAATTTCCCCTAAGCGAAAAGCAAACGCATAAAAGATGGGAGGGAACTAATATTGATAATAACCATACCATAAGATTGAAGGTCAATCAAATGATTAGCAAACGTACTATGCAGCCTGGCTGAAAAGTGAATCATGACTTCCTTTTCTTTTTCTACAACTAAAATGTACAGTATTTCAATAATAATTACAGTGGTGAATTGTTTATCTTCTTAGAATTTTTCTCAGGGTCTGGGTTTCGTTTTTTCTTTTAACGAGTAATATTTTATGTTAAAACGTAATAACAAAATCTCTCATTGAGGAAATACAGCAAATAAAAACAAAATGTTTTTTTTTTTTAATTTGGTTTTGGGATCAAAGATAGCTATTTGATGACGGAAAAAAAAGCCAGATAATAAACATAAATTATGCCAGTGTGTTGTTGTGTGTATTTTTTTTTTATTATGGAAGAAAGCATTTTGTTTTACTTCTCTTTCTGGTTATTTTTTTAAAAAAATCTTTAAATTTTTGATACGTACGCGCCCCCTTTGTAGGTCATCGCGCCCCCCAGGGGGCGCGCCCCACACTTTGAGAAACACTGGTTTAGTATGATTAACGTCGTCTC
>BMAU01015917.1:0-17500 GCA_019973935.1 Trichonephila clavipes
ATAATGTGTTTTCCATGTATCTGTTTGCAATCCCATTACAGTTTAGATCTTTCTGGGAACATAGTCACTTATTTCAATTGGGTGAACTATTAATATTATTTCATGTGTTTGTTTTAAGGAACTTGGACTAGAACAATCATCAAGACTTATGAATGTTACAATTATATTGTGTTCTGTTTGTGAATTTTCTGTTTCACGGTTTGTGATTTTCTGTTCCTGGTGTCTGAAATGGTAAAATCAGCCACAAGGGGCAAATTTTACTCTTAGGTGGGGCGTGTAAGGAACTACCGCCTGCACCTGGCAACAGGTCGAACAAGAGACGATATAGAGAAGAGGATCTGGCAACGAGAGAGGAGGAGAGGTCGGAACGGGGGAGAGAGGAGGGGGTGGCGAGGGAAACCGGGGTCGTGAAAAGTAGACACGGCTTGACGATGTATCTTAATCTTGTAACATCTCAATATATTCTTTATTTTAAGAAATGTCCCATATAGAAGGTGTGGAATAAACATTGGGACAAAACCCTGTCTGCAGTTATTTTCAATTCACAATGCGAACACGATCAGAAAAGAACCCACAAGTTTACACCATGTATAATATTATTACAACGAGAGAGAAAATTAAATAATGGTGCTAATTTCGCGAAATATTTGAATTATTTAATTTTTCTTAATATATTATAATAGTGCGGATACAAAGTTGTTTAATAATGTCAATATTTTTTTTTATTTTTTTATTCTTTCTTTTATTTATATATTTTTCCATAAAATATTATTTCAATATTTTTCTTGCGTGTTTTTTTTTTTAATTTGGGAAAATCAATTAATTTTTCATTTTGTAAATAAGTAACAGCTCTGGGGTTTTCTTAGCAATTTTTTATTTTGATTTCTATGTGTCATACATTGTTATACTTTCCATATTTGTTTTTTGAGCAATTTTTTTCCCATTTTACCCTATTTTAATTTATTATTTTTACTCTTTTTTGATTTAGCACATGCACATTACTCTTATTAATATTTTGCAATTACAAAAAGGCCTTTCCGAAATAGTAATCTGAATATTTACGTGTTTCCCTTTTTAAATAACTATGCTGCTGTTAATAATTTTTTCTTTCTGATTTAAATAATACATAATACCAACCTAAGGAGCTGTCATTTTATTACAAAATGCTATGGATAACAGTAGTAAACGTAAGTAACAGTGTTAGCTTTTCCTAATTTACTTGTATAATTGCATTCTTTTGAGCTATTTACAATGAACAGTTAATTATTTTTCTTAAAGCAAAATGAAGATTTCTGACGATTTTTCAAATTGTTCAAAGAGAGAAACTTCAGATGTTCCAAAGATGATACAGCGTTAAATATTAACAGTTTCAACTTCCATAGTTTAGATTCTTACGAAATAAGACTTATATTTCCCTTTAGTCCATTATATTGCTAAATATCCTACTTTTACAGCATAGCACAGGGAAGCACTGCATTTCTAAACACATTAAATGCTTTATTAAGTGCGTAGAAGTTTCCATTTCGTCTCTGAAACATAATTTAAATGTTTCCTGAATCATTTAGAATACATTACGAAACTACATTTCCGTTTCACATCAACGCTTTCTTGTTGCGAAGGTATATTTAGATGCTTAAAATTATTCTAGAGAAAGAAAGGAAAACTTAAAATTCAAATAATACCTCTAAAGCCCTATTTGGTATTGTATTGTAGAAACAACTGCTGGAAATATATAAATGGAAAGGAAGCTACTATAGTCTTTTAAATGAAGATACTATTCAAACGCTGTGAAATGTTCTCGCTTACTATTTTCGAAGTTTGAATATTCCCAATGGTACAGAAAGCATTCAAAGCTATTATATTTTCCTTAAACTTAAAATTTATGATTTTGTTAAGGTAAAGGTGTTCAACGTTTGTGCATGTATATTGTTTTAATACAATATTAAATTACTATAAGTCTTATTCAAAGAAAAACAACAAGCAAGAAATTGACTAGACATTGTATAGGATAGAGTAAAGCTACTATATTAAAATAAATTAGCTAATTTCCAGCCTTAGGAAAAAAACTATTGATTAAACAAAAATTTTAAGGTAACACATTACCCTTTTATTCGCCTATAATACTGTATAAAATAAATTTAGAAAGGAAGATGCGTATTAATATTAAAGTTAATATATAAAATTCCTTATCCCCGCATAATCCAAGAGTATCAAAAAACAAATACATTTACTTATGCAACAAATACACATATACACATTCATTTATATATTTGTGTGTGTTTTTATGTATATGTAAATATACAAATACGGAAAAGTGTGAAGAATTATAGTTGAAAAACACATCAAATGCAAACTTAATTAACGAAATAAATATGAAAAAGGAAATAGAGTGATACAATAAAATAAAAGATAAAAATGGAGTCTAGCAAGTCAAAAACATAGATGAAGACATATGTAGTTAAAATTGACTGGTGTATAAAAATAATAGATATTTTCAAGGATTTCATGAAAAGATTTGATTGAATAAAAAAATATTTCTTCGAAACAAAGCCATACGTCGAATACGTTTGCGTGTATGTATGCGGGATGGAAGTAGTCGAGAAAAACGTTTTAAAAGCGTGTGTGATTTCATACGTATTTCGTTTGCTGGTAAATTTCACCGAATTTATTGATGTTTTTTGCAGCAAAGAGCTTAAATTAAAGTAGCAAAAAATGAGTAGTCATCAATGTTAAGATGATGAAATAAGGTGGTCAATTGTGGGTAGGCTAGAAGCAAGCCAGTCTCAGATCCAGATATGTTGATAATTCGATTTAACACCCATAGTCGTTTTCAGCTTATAAAAAGTTTCACGATACCTGATTCGTCGATGAAAGCTTGAGCAAGGCCATCCAAGAGCTACGGCAGCCAAAGAAGATCACCCTTCGTCCATTACAGAGAGGAGTAACTGGAATACTTCAGCTTCTAAATCTCTCATGACTAGTTTGTACCCTTAGAAACATGTGAGTTTCCAGAAGACTTCCTGAAAGAGGACTGATTGCAAGAATACCTGTTGTTTGAGACCCACCCAGTTCTATGAACAAGTTATTCCTTTTCTAATTTCACAGATATTTTAGAGATCAAAGCATGGATCAATGGACGAACCCTCTCTGGAGTCCCAGTTCAGCATATCCAGTGATTTTCGCCGTGTTTAAAAATGGAGAGAAACAGGGACCCACAACCTGCTCTCCAGTGTGAAAGAGGTCCATCATTAGGGAAACGGAGACTTGAAGCTCTGGACAAGCACTACGTTCATTGGCCATGTATGCCTCCATTTTTTTAAATAGGATTGTGACTGCTGTAAAGTATAGAAATGGTGTCTTAGAGCCATGTCTTTGCCTTTTCAGGAGAGCAGTTGACCTTAATTTTATTTTAATGATAACAACGTGAGACCATATAAAGTTCTTCTGGTCGGTGAATTTCTGTAAAGATATTCACCTAAGGGATTGGTCAGCCAGCTTTTGTGGCCTCAAACTTATAGAGCATGTGTAGGAAGATTTGTGTAGGGTAATTGCTACTCAAAAAAACTCTCCGTGAACCATCCAATGCTTGAAGAAAGCAATGTTCAATGAGTGGGGTACTAATTATCACTGGAACTCATAAACTCTCTTATTTCCAGTACAAAATCATGGTGCGAGATCTGAATACCTGTAACGGGGCTTATCCACTTTTTTCTGTTCTATTCTGAAACTGCTGTTTCATACTTTCTGGTTTCGATGAGTGTTGTGCACGTTCATGCATGTGTTTTATAACTGGTGAAGGGTTATTATTTAACAGTATATGTACATATACTATATGTGACGAATCTATAAGGCACCTTATCACTAATACTTTTAGGCGTCTTTGGGAATTGTAAATTCGCGTATATTTCCAACCAGCTCTAAAAGCAGAAAATGGGATATGCAAATGAATTAAGGTATTTAAGGAGAGCGTTGTAAGTTAGCAGATAGAAGGCAATTGAGCCAAGAGAAGTAGTGACGAAGCTCAGAAGATTCAAGTGGATTGCGTGATTAGAGTCTTACTGTTATTAGTCAGCGATATACCATTGGAAGAATTGATCTACCTGGATAGAATGACATTATAGCCAGGTGATATTAAATAACTTAGTTTCTCTGACCACAAGAGTTAATATATAATACAGTTAGTGAAAAGTTAATGTATGTTAGTAATTCAAGTTGCATATATTTCTCGGTCGTCTTATTCCTGTAAACCCGTTCGATATTGAGCTTAGTAGTTGATTAATATCATATTTTGTGATTTAAAGTAATATTAAAGGTAAATCCCTTTGACGTAGACATATTGTTTAATATTCGTATTTAGAAGGTTGCTAATTGAATCATTTGAATAAATATAATTTGTTATTCTAAAAATGGCGTCTGGTAATTCTTTGCCTCAATTCAATCTTAGTGTCCAGGGTGGAACCCAGGAGGGTTCTCACATATGTATATACCGAATTTCATTCACATATGTCCAGTAGTTCTAGAATTAACAGACCAATTCTAAAAATTCTCTTAATTTTAAGCAGCAGTGAAATTTGATGATACCGACCTTCTTTGAAATTCGACGGGCTAATATGAAAATATTCAAAAGCAAAAACAAACAAGTAGAATTTTTAAATAAATGAAAGAGAAGATAACCAAATAAAAAGACTTGAAAATACTAAAGTATGTAAATGTTACAAATAAATTTTTACCTATAAAATGGAGGCCATTCACAAAACTGACGTATCTTTAATGAAACGTTTTTAAGAGACCAATTTATTAAATATCCTGCTCCTTGTCGTTTCCAACGATGCTAGCAGTAAGTTAGGAAATCAAAGGATTGCTAGAAGGAGTTAGGAGAGAGCTTCCTCTTTTATTAAACCAGTGGAGGTGTGCTAGGGAAGAAGGATGGCACCGCTTGATTGTATATTAATTACATGGAATTTAAAAGTAAGCTGATATGAATTATATTTTATTTGAGCGCAACCCTTCATGCTCGAAATCATAAATTAAAATGATTATCCCCTTAAAATTACTTTTTAATACATTGTAAAAACAGATTAGAATATATATGTAATAATGATGCAAAATTTTAAAAAGGAATCGTTATAATTAAAGCTAATAAAATGGTATTCTTAAGTTAGGTTGCGTTACACTAAAGTTGATAACTTTTCCTAACTTTAAAAATAAATAAAATGAGCGAAATTTCATTATATATATATATATATATATATATATATATATATATATATATAACTCCCTCTAGTATTCTTTTTGTTAACTTTTTGTATTAACATTTAAACAAACTTTAATTCTCTTTAGTTTAAAAATAACACTGTAATCTTAATTGTTATCGTCTAGTCCGAAATCCCTGTCCCGCCCATTCTATTCAATCAGAACTACTATTACGTAATAACCACTGCTGGTATAAAAGCAAAACATCTTGTGTAATCCCGCGCTTTGTCTGCTTGCCTTCATCATATAAGAATGTAATCAGCCGGCTGTAACGCGTTCTATGTTTGTCTTTGTGTTTGTGCTATTATGTTTGCTTCTTGTATGTGTAATGCCATCCCTACTGGATCTTTATGTGTTTCTGGATGTGAATAAAAAGTAATAACGATTTACATGAGTGCCTCTTCGATAATGCCGTACTCGACCATGCTCCACGTAACACTGAAAATCACATCACCGGCCACGTCTTACAATTATGTTTACCACTCTCCAGGAATATTATAAAAATATTTCATATATATGTATATATATATATATAATCTGTTTAAATACAATCTATAACAAGATACTTATATTTATTCCAGATAAAAATTACGCAAATTTTTTTCTTTATTCATGCATAAAAATATATTGCACACTTCAAGTTTTGAGTGTGGTCGACGAGAAATTTTTCTAGAGTGACATAGCTTCTATCTTAGATCGAGCGATTCAAACATGTCTGAAACGAGACAAGAAATATTCAGACGGCTGAAAACAAAATTAGTCATTTTGTAATAAAAAGTATGGCACAGTTTCAAAAATTATCGTTTTTACATTTTATGCTTTCTGAATATCCAAGTACTTATTTTTAAAATAATATATGGTATTTGGAAATATGATATATATAGAGAGAAGTATTTTTATTTAGCGCCACATCTTGACTCTCATAGTCAAATAAGTTCTGCTAAGTGCACTCGTGTTTCACCATGTATAAATTTTCGATACAATTTTAAATATATTTTTTTAAAAAATACGGTTTTTTTTCGTTTGAATGAAGAAAGAGGCAATGCAAGACTGCTACTCTTTTTTGTCGGTTTGCTGTTCCATGTGATTATTTTTATTTTAACTTGTTGACCTTGTAGCTGCTAATTTATGTCAACAGAATTTTTTTCTGCGTATTTTAAATTTTACATTTAAATGAATTGGTTTATCAAAGCAAATTGTGGGATTTTGGATAGATAAATAAATACTTCTAAAATGTATGTGCTCAAAAAAAGTAAATGTCCCAGCCAGCACATCAGAGAGCAAGAAACTTTTATTCAAACGGCTCATTTCACACAGCAGTTTATATGAAAATGTAAAAGGGAAAGATGAAAAATGTTTTGATTGAATTAAATTTATTAAATAATTCTTTATTAAACTTATCTGTTTGTAGAAACTCGGGCCATTCCAATTCTATGGATACTTCTACAAGAGTTGTAATTGCGAATTATTTTGAAATTAGTAGTAGTATTTGTTTAAAAAGACACGGTATCCATACAATAACTGATCTAAGAACTGAGAAAAATTAATCTTTCTCTTCAAATGTCAGATTGGTTTTTACCTTCAGATCTATTGGAAAAAGTGATGCAGCTGCACAAATTTTATGTGGCATTACGGATCTATTATTTTCACCTAAAAATCCCGTGCCTATACAGAATCGGTGATCAAATTCAATAAATCTACGTGTGATAAATCTATGATTAGCTCTGGGAGGACCCTTTTTACACTGGAAGGTTCACGGCAGAAAATAGGAAATTATATAGTCTATCAATGGTATCGTAATATCTACCAGTGTCGATACAGGGAAAGTTATTGACTTAGAAGTATTTTCAAAAAATTGTCGATACAAAACTTCATTTGTTCATGAAATCTTATGCATCACCAACTATAATGGAAATAGTGATGGCATGGAAGTAAAATGGGTTTGCAGTCATATTTAAGAGATTTGAAGCTCATTATAGCTCGTTCGGAATTTGAGATTTAAGTGTGGGTTCGGATACCCATAATTTCCCTAATCCCATATGGCATTCAAGTGGAAAAATCGGGGTACAATGGACATTTCCCAAAGCTTATGAGTGCACATGCATTGGATCTTAAAAGTAAACCCAGAGGAAAAAAATAAGTGTTAAGAAAAACATTAGCCACAACCGACGCAATTAAGTTTTAACCTGAAAAATACAAAGATATTACGTTTTGGGTATTAGAAATAATGTTAATTATTTAACAGTACGTACACTTTTTTATAATATTTATTTTCATTTTATGGTTTCAAACTAAAGCATTCTATACGGATTGTTTCTGTGAGTATAAATTCTTGCTGTAAGTTTCAAAATTCAGCAGCTGAAGGTGACGAAAAATGTTATGATCGTAAAGCGTATATAGGCATGTGTCTCATAATGAATGAAATTGTCACCTTTTAGAGTCCTCGCTAATCCAGTTTTATTAAAATATGTTTTGGGGGAAATAGTATGAAAAGAAATTGTCTCATGCCCATCTTGATACTATTGAAAAAAATAAATCCACAAAAATCACAGATTTTAATCTTAACGATTGTTTTCTCAAAATGCAATATCAAAATATACTTTATATACATTATTCTCAAAGGCTAGTAAATGTGCAATTCTAATAATTGCAGTTAGCATATATTTAATATGTTTACATATTCTAAAGGAAGGAATAAGATATATATCAAATTCATCCAAGTGTAATAAATAGTTTCTGAAGAATAGTAACAAAACTTTAATAATTTAACATGGACGCTTATGCACTTGATGGAAACTCTTAATAATAAATTTATTCAGGCACCAAATATTCCCATGTACTATTTTACACACATTACGTAAGAAAAGAAAAATTTATTTTGAAAAATAAAGTAAAATTAATGGAATTGAATTTTGTTTTTTAAAAAAAAAAAAAAATTCGAAATCGAAGCATTATATTTCTATGATTCTTAATCTAAAGATTATTTGTGATAAGTTCATAGACTTAATGGCATTTAAAATAAGTTAGAACTAAATGCATTACTATATATATATTATTTTTATTTTTTAATCTCGGTAGCTCATGTGTCCTCCATTGTGTGATTTTCCTACTGTCTTTGTGGTTTTCAAATGTGATTGTTCGATGTTATATCTTGTTTGTAGAGAATAAGACTATAATATATATATATATATATATATATATATATATATAGAGAGAGAGAGAGAGAGAGAGAGAGAAGAGAGAATCTGGTAGTTGAAGAATATTTTTATAAAATATTTTTTAACTAGCATTTACATATCGATTAAGGACATGGCTTCAAAAATTTCAATTTCTAAGCGAAAAATAGAATCTTTCAGGTCATTTTATGACGAATAACTTAATAATTTAAGAAACACAGTCAGTCCGTGAAAAAAGTTTTCTCTGCCAACAAATTTTAAAAAATTTAAAATTTCTTCCACTCCATTCGCTCTTTAGGTAGTTTATATCAGAATATTCCATGCTTATCAAACATTCACAATATCTTGAGAAAAAACTAGAATTACCTCTTTTTTTGTCGTGATTAATAAAAAAGCTATTTAAAAAAACATGTGCTTTTTTTCGCAAATTCCAATAGTCGACTCTGACACAAACAAAAGACATGAGCTTTAATTCATCCATCTATTCATTAACCAAGGTGGTTGAGTGGTAATGCCCTCCAACTTGTTTAGACCAAAAGTGGCTTCAACGTGCGAAAAAAATAATAATCCATCAATCCATTCCGACTATGAGGTCTTGAATAGTAATGGTTCTAAATGTAATTTGTTAATTACCCAAACGAAATAATTCTACATGAAACCTCAAAATTCAATTTAGTTATGCAAAAGTATGAATAGTTTTAGACACGAACAGAAAGAAATGAAAGGATGTATTTTTGCAAATTTTAGTATCAGCCATTTTCAAACAAGGAATGAGTCTTGGATTAATCCATTAATGTTGTAACTGTAGTAGCCGAATAGTAAAACTTTCGAACTAGAGTAGCCCAAATTTTTCTTCAATGTGCAACATGAATACATCAATAAATTCCACCTAAAAGATCTTAAATAATAGTCCTAAGTGATATTTATGATTTTATCTAAATGTAAATAATTCTTCATGGAACACACACATTCAATTCATGCATGTGAATAATATGAAAACAACTTAATATGCACTCTATACTTTGTATTATTTTTATTTCACAGCTATATATTTTGAATTCCATTTCAAGAATTTATTATAAGCTACAGTACATTTTTATTTTAACAATCAATGTAGTCGTCTTTCTTCATTTATTATTTTTGTTTATTTTTTTTACCATAAGTGCTGTTGGCCATAATTAAAAACGAATAGAACTAAGAAAGTTAACTCAGTAGGCGTATCTTTATATGATTTGAGTAAATTTATTAGCTAAAGTAAAGATATTTACCCATTTGGCTTCCTCTTCTCTTTTCAAATTATGCAAACATAGCAAGTCAGATTTACTTAAAGTGCAAGAATAAATTAAGGGAAAGACCATAAAAAAGGCTTAGTTTATAGCTTTTCTCCAAGAAACAATTATTTCGAAAGATATTGAATTGCTTAAATGTATAGAAGCATATTTAAATATATTTCAACTTCTTTCTCTCTTTTCAGACATGTTTCTTAACCGAGCTAAGCAGAAAGGAAATAATTCCAAGTTATATTTTTTCATCCAACTGTAAAATACATAAATTTTGTTTACTTATAAGGCTAATTATCCTTAAACCCCATATATCTGATTTTATGTCGTTTCTGCACGTGATAAAGTGCCTCTTAAAAGGGGACGGACATTAAAATCGTGTGTAGTTATTTTAAACGAAGGTAGAATAGCATACCCTTAGGAAAACCACTTACTGTTTGAGCTGCGTACTTTAAAACCCTATCGGTTAGCCGGTCCAGATGTAATCTCGTTTAAGTGCAGTAATGCGAGTCGTTATTCAGCGTTTACGAGACTTTTCCGATGAGACTGTAGATCCAAACTACGATCGGTGCGTTAAAAACTGTTTTGCTGTCCATAATATAGGTGATAACAGTTCATAAACATTTTATTGTTTCAACTTGATTATTATGTTTCAAATTATATAAATAAAGCTCGAATGGGAACTAGTTAGTATCAAAATAACTTCACCACTTATGTAGGGAATACCAATAAAAATTTAAAAATTTAACCCAGCAATTTTTTTCAGAAAAATTGTTAATTTAATCATAAAATGAATTATACATGTTATTTTATGTATGACGAAGAGTTTGATAAAAGGTTTATAGCAATTCGGATCAATTAAAATTTAAATTTGGAAAATATGAGGATAAAAGAGGCAAAGCCTGCTCTATGATGCAACATGAAGAAAACAACGAATATTTTGAATTTTTTAAGTTCTGTAAAATGTTCAAATGTATATATATATGCTATTAAAGTATATTATATTGTTAAAATTTTAATGGTACTTAAGAAAGAAACTAGAATGACATACCTAGAGAAATTGATTTAAATATAAAATTACTTCAAGGTTATTTTAGATTTAAACAATACTTGCATTATATTTGTAAAAGAGTTATCCAATTAACCAGATATAAGGATTTTAATTTTAAGCAATCTTTACAAAGGTTATGCAGTTCTATATGGTTTTATTTTACAGATTCCGAATCAAATATAGAACTTAAAACTCTCTTTAATAACATAAATTTATGTTAAATCTTTAATTAGAAAATATTTTATTTTTTATTATGATTTGTTTAGTTAGAAAGAATACTTTTGAATTAAATTTGAATTTTAATAAAGAAAAATCATTTAACTGCAGAACACTAATGTAACGTTAAAGCTATGAGAATCCAAATTAAAGTAGATACAAAATATCATACAAAATTTTATATAGTTTCTAATAAAAATAATTTAAAATTACTCTTAGAAAGTTTTAGATTCAAACTATCTATATATTCATTCTCAAAGTATATTTTAAAGCTATTAAAAAAAAGTTATTCCGAATTCGTATTTTGTTATAACAGAATATAATTCTTGTAAAATTACTCTTAGGGATCTTTGGCTCATATTTAATTCCAGAATATAATGAGAAGACAATCGAAAGTAAAATACTTTTATTCTATTCAGATAAAATGTTATAATAGTTAAAGATCTAAGATATATATCTGTATGAAATGGAAACGAAGTCAATGGTTAGCTGAAAAAGAATGTAACACATTTGAAGCACTTTTGGTTTCGATTTGTGCATTTAGTTCTTTCTACTCTGTTCTACGTGAAAAGACTTTTCAATGATAACCATTGAGGTCGATTCAGAATTGTTTGAAGAGTACTTCTCTTATCCAAAATCGAATAGTGATGAGTATTTTCAGTTACCATGGAAACCGATAACCTCTTCCTAACTCTTTTCTGGTTTTTTTTTATTATTTTGTTCTTTTAGAACAGTAGAAACTCAACCACCGTTGCAAAAATGTCTTCTTCGATTTTAAAATATTTTCAAATCGAATTTGAACATGACCATATGATGATCTCTTACTCTCGTAGACTCTTGATGTCGCATTTATCTTGTTCCATGAGGTTGTGATTCTTTAAGCGACTTCCCCAGGTTAAGTAAGTAGGGTATTCTCAAATAGTTGAGAATCATAAGCCCCGAATTAATGTTTTGGTTATATTTTCTTACCTCATTATAGATTGGATTTTGTAGCATCAGTAATAATTTTATATGCAGATATACATCACCTATATTTTCAGGTTTTTTTTCATCTCATTTTGAATATTTTAGGAAATTGTCTAAAACCTTCCCTCTGTAGTAAAAATAATGTGTATGTACATTTATTACTAAGACAGTGCTTTTCAAACTTTCGACTACTTGCGACCCAATGTTCAATCATAATTTTTATTGCGCCTCCTCCATATAGTAATAATATATTAAATTCGATAATACGATACTCTGATGCTAAAGCTACGATACGACATTTACTTCTTAAATGCCGCCGACATGTATAAACGACTTCCTCAGACAATACGTAAATTGCCCCCGGACGTATATATATGAATTTCCGAAATACGATCTTTTCCGTTCAATGATATTCATAAAATTATTCCGAAAGATTTGGAATGCAGTAAAATGATCTTGACAGTGTTTGCGCAGGATTTACTTATTTCAGAGGATTTGTTTATTTATTCCCATTCTCTCCCCCCTCCCCTCCAATACACCACACACGTCTGCAGAAGTACAAAACGGTAACATTGGGGAGCAAATTGAGTAACTTTTAATTCGCATTTAAGGGATTAATTATAAATCGTACAGATTATCCAGATAAGTGTTAATTTATGCATATAATTTTATGTATATATGACAAGTCCGTGGGTGCCACTGGTAATTGTTAAACTTCTTCTTAACTTAGTATTGTTAAATTAATTATAAAATAACTGATACATTTAGTGCATTATATCAGTGCAAATGTGTCTTTTTATTTTTTACTATGTCATAATGTATTTGGATTGTTTACTTTATTCTGATTTATAATATTTTAAAATAATATTTTTTTCCGAAGTTTAATATGCTCGTGCTCCCTTCCTAAGGTTATCCCGACCCCGTAGGGGGTGCCCCACAGTTTGAGAAGCGCTGAACTAAGAGGTTGTACATAGAGTTATTATAGAATATGAAAATAACGATATATTTTAGTATAATTTAAAGAAGAATAATTAACACATGCGGGCAAAATAGTTCAAAAAATTATGGCATAGTAGGTTTAAATATATATATTTTTTAATAATAAAATATAAATGTAAATCCACCCAAACTAATATAAATTCATCCATCTATTCCATACATATAAGTCATACACTAGTTAACTTGAACATCTTTTAATCATTAATTTTTTTTTACAAATAATAAAACAATAGCTTTAATAATTCATGAATAGCAGATATCAGGCATTCAGTCATAGGAGTTAACATGAAGCTTTTCATGTTTTTCATAAAAGTAAAAAAGTGATAAGAGTTTTTATCTATAAATCAGTTTTATTAAATATACTGTCTTATTGTTATACATAATAAACAAACCTAGTTTTAAATTTTGAGAATTTATTTTAATTTAGAAATGAAATATTTGATTATTTTGATAAATAACATGACTTTTGAACAATGTTCAAACAATGCTTTTTTGGAAATGTTAGTTTGAAGTTTTTTATCATGATTATTTTCATAATTAATAATATTATAGTTGGCTAATTAAAGTAATGATGTACCAGCTATTGATTGTTTTAATTTTCATTAAATCATGGAAAGTAATAAACTTAATATACTCTAAAATGTGTTAAGAATAAATACCTGAACTAGGTCTCACTCACTGCTTTCTCAAGAGTAAATATATATATATAACTAAATTCTTACAAATATTATTCAATTATAATAATTGTTTTCTGTATCATATGCACAAAACATCTGTGTGTATAGTTTCAGAATAGATTATCTGTTAATACAACGTTTCTCAAACTGTGGGGCGGGCCCACAAGGGCAGGGGGGTGATAACGCTTCGTGAGGTGGCGCGAGCATATTTAAAAGTCGGAAACAAAAGATTATTTAAGAAAATTATTAATTTATGCAAAGTAAACAAACAAAAAATACATTCTGACATAATAAAAAGTAAAATACACATTTACGCTGATATACAATACACTTATAAATGCATGAGTACGGCACCAGTATTTTGTAATACTATGTTAAGAACGGAATTAAAAATTACCAGTGACTTCATGGGCTTGTCATACACAAAATTATATCTAAAAATTAATATTTATCTTAATGGTTTGTACGGTTTATAATTAATCCATTTTACTGCCGGTTAAAAGTTACACAATTCCTTCCCCAATGCCACCGTTTTCCACGTAGGCGTGCGTATGTGATATATTTGGGAGAGACAGAAAAGGAATAAATAAGCAAATCCTATGAAATAAAAAAGTAAATCCTTTGCAAACACCGTAAAAGTCCATTTATTGCATTCCAAAGCCTTCGGAATAATTGTATGGATAGCAGTGCACGGAAAGGATCATAGTTCTGAAAGATATATACACATCCTAGACAATTATCATTTTGGTTGAGTGAGACGTTTACATACGTCAGGGCATTTAAGAGGTTGAATTCATGCTTTAGCTTTAGAGTCAAAATAAAGTGTTATTTAATTCAATACATTGTAATTGTATGGAAGGGGGCGCGATGAAAATTGGGATTGAATATTGGGTCACAAATAGTGAAAGTTTGAGAAGCACTGTGTTAAAAATAAAAATACAATACGATTCTCTGTATCTCATTTTGGTTATATCATAGGAAAATGTTTCAAGCTCATATCCAACTCCTAGAGTATGCAATTGTTTCTTTGTTTTTTATTGGAAAAGAGATAATAAGAAAAACGGAAAATATGGTACCCACATTTGTGAGTTGAATCCTTATAGTAGTAGTTTCCGTAAAAATGTCTTTTACACTCACACACACCATATCTAAAATTGCATACCATCTACGATGCAATTTAAAGCAGAAATACAACTTGAGAACTAGAGCAAGATTGTTCCTAAGCATGAATAGCAGCCTCAGTGTTATCTATTATGTAATTTAAACACTATATGAGCAGTAGCAATATTGTATGTTACATTACATTTTTTTTTTACAATTCTTTCTTATTAGGTTTTTTTTGTATTTTTAGAGTTGTTTAAATAAAACTAACTGTAAAAGGAATATTATATATGAGTGTTTCCAATAATGTTGAACATTAAAAAAATTAATAAAAAAGATAATAAATAATTTTCACAAATAACCTTAAATTTTTAGAAATTATCCCGTCAATAAATAAAATTACTGATTTTAATATACGATAATGACTTCTTTTAATTTTTGCTTTTAATAAACGTAGATTTCGCATTTCGTACCTTTATCCAAATTTAAGTATATGCTTCTATAAATAAGAAATTAAATTCATAAAAATGTACCTCCTAATTTTTTTTTTAAAAATAAATTTATTTAAGTTTATTTGTAACAGAGTAAATTTAAAAATTATGAACGAAAATCTGTGCGCTTGTGTAATTATGCTTTGCATATTTTTTTAAAGTTTAATCAATTAAAAAAGGCTTCGGAATATTGACTATATATATATATATATATATATATATATATATATATATATATATATATATATATATATATATATATGTATATATCATTTAATACAGACAAATAGTAACAAACATAAAGCAAATTTTTAATTTTCTTGATATATAATTTAAATTAAAAAAAATTATGTTATAGTTACTACTATTTATGGTAAAAGAGAGAGAGAAGAATTTAAATTCAATATTATAAAAGCACATCATTGAGTGAATAATATAGAAGTATCTATATTCAGAAATATTGTTATTAAAATTACATACAACGCAATACATTTCTTGGTTCAAAAAAATCAGAAAAAATGACAAAACTATATGCATTTCATTAAATATTGTTGAATTCAAAAATGTCCAATTAATTTTACTAATAGTTATTTAAAAAATTAATTCTAAATAATAAGGATTAAAATTCCTTAAAAAATTAATAGTTTATTATTATAAGATTATCATTTTTCTTAGCTAGATATAGTTAACTACATATTCTAATTTTATATAAAATTACTCCTTCTCTTAGTCTTATCTTAACCGTAATAATATTTTTTAAAAATATTTAAAAGCATTTATAATCCTAGGTTTCCCTAAAGTAATGGTAGTGTTTATATGCACTCTTCTTAGTTTTTTATTTCTATTATTTCTATACTTGTATTAAGTACTACTATTCAGTCATTCCCATGCTTTGAATTTGTATTTGGGTCCAATAACTTGTTTATTCTCCTGAGGCTTAGCACGGGCTCTGCATTTTTGAATGCAATTTTAAGGAAAAATTCCTTTTTCTTTTAATGGATGTATATATTCTATTATAGATGTATATATTCTATGTATTAAACCCCACTTTTATATAAATTAGTTTATGTATAATAGCTGTCTTATGTCAGCAATGTTTATAATACTGTATCATCCATATTTTGCTGTTTTATATTTCTATTATTTTTTTGTTCATTTCTAGTTTAGTTTCTTCTAAAATCATATGTCTAGTTTATCTTGAAAATTAAATTTTTTCAGTTTTTATTATGGTTTATTCATTTATCTTTAGTAGAGAATTTTTACCATATATATAATAATAATAATTTATTGAAATTTTCTATCCAGATATTTTTTTAATTCATACGAATCTTGAGCTCTCCATGGCTTGGTTTTAAGTTACCCACCTTATGGGAAATAACCACAACTTTATCTCCCGAAAAAACTGCCACTTTCACGTGTTTAAAACAAATAATACAATCTTGCATCATCCACGTTAATCATAAAAGCCTTTGCCGGAGGTCATATGATTCTATAGGCTTTTGGCATAATCTATAAAAACGGAGATCTGTGGACTGGGCAAAATAACACTTTTGTCCCTTATATTGCTTGTGCGTGTCTTGTTCGAGATGTCCTTTTATATGTGTGTTCATTTTAATGTGTGTACCATGAAGTCTCCGTTCTTCAATTACCGATTCAACTAGAAAAACGAATTAATTGCTGTAAAATATGTAACACACATACTCAAATGTACTTATAAACTTTATATAGCTTTCTCTTTCCCAAAATAAAATTTAGGAACTATCATTCTCATGAATCATTTTTGAAAAATCTTTTCTTGTTTGCCTTGGTCTTTTCTTGTGTGCCTCTCGTTAACGAATTTGCTTCATATTCTGATTTTCAAATTTTTATCCTTTGTAATTTGTATTTTTTGTTGTTGCTCTTTGCATTATATTACATAGCTGTTTGTATTACTCAATTAGTTCATTAGAATTTAGGTTTGTATTGTTTTAGAAATTATGCACAGTCTTACTGCTTAATTCGTCATGCACTATTTTTTTCCCTTTTTTCAGCCCAGTGATACTGGAAGATAAAGGAGAAGATTGGAGCTTTAACTTAACAAACTTAATTCATAAAAACTAAAATTTTGATATTATACTATTGGGATTTTTATGTATGTGGGACCTGTACTTTCTTGTTATATTTATATATTAATTTTTTGTTATATTTATATATATTTAATGTAAGATTATAGCAATTAAGTGTAAGATGATAGCAATTAAGTATAACAGTTTTTAATTCTTATACTCGTTTTTTCCTTTTATCGACTTTT